>JAGGCT020003770.1:0-5000 GCA_017654935.2 Phymorhynchus buccinoides
TCATGCACTAATTTCTACTATACAAGGAATTTATACCCAGAAATTTTTATCAGTTGATGTGGAGTTGTCTAATTCCCTCTCTCAAATGTCCTCGGACCTTTTTCACACCATTTTTATGTTTTGTGTCAGTGCATGTTCGTTTCTTTAGTTAAGTTCTGTTCACCTGCAAGTGATATAGACCCAAACAAAGGAAGAAAAAAAAGAAAAGAAAAGAATTGGTGTGTGTGAAATTAAATTAAGCCTACATCAGATAGCTACTGAAGTGGAGAGCGTGTGTGTGAGTGCGTGAATGGTCGTATAATATATGTGTTTTTTCTACACATCTATTATACAAATCTAACTAAGAGTGCATATACAAATTACAGAACAGATATGTAGATGGGGAGGGGGAACGAGGAGGACATACAGTAACATTCAAAAACTGAATTATGTAAAAACATGAAGAATTAAAAACAAGTAGGTATCTTAAATTGTCTAAATGTGGTAACAACAAGAATTATAATAAACGCAAATTTAAACTAGCAATTAATTTAGTAAAACTCGAAGGGGGAAAAATCCACCAGGAACTATGTGCAGGATTTCTAAAAAAACGTTTTAAGGTAGATAAAGTTGTTTCAGATTTTGTCAATGGTTAAAGGCGGTGAGTCAGCAATTGGGCACCATCAGTTTTGTTGATTTGTTCTTTAATTCTAGGACAATTATAGGAGCAAATGATTATAGATATTTGATTCCACATATATACTTAATATGTATATGCATAGTGTATGTGTGCGCTCACGTGTGCGCATGTGTTACATTTTGCATCGACAAGTAGGCTAATGCTAGTGTGCTCAATGGTGATCGTGTATGACCCAGTAGTAACAAACACAATTGTGTCATATGTATAGATACTATCACTTTATTTTGTATGGAAGATATTCAGTTTTTTGTGGTGATGGCAGTGTAAGTAAGGGAACCGCAGGCTTTCATTTTTATCGAATAGACAATTTCTTTAACAATAATGTTCAAAAAATAATGTGGGGGGTACTGTCCAGGGGGTAGATGTCTAGGGGGGTAAGTTGTCCAGGGGGTAGTAGTCCGGGGTAGTTGTCCGGGCGGGTACTTGTCCTGATACCGATATTTCGATCTGCAAAATGTGTGAAAAGCATATTCGTCCACTCGGTATTTAAAGCTGTATCTGTTACGCAGCATATTAAGAGAATATCAGAATCAAGCACATTTAAAACACAGGCGCTAACAAAAACAAATCTCACACGGAAACAAGATGATACCAGGACGAGAACGTGAACGCTTTCAGAAAGAAACCGCAATAGGGGAAGACGGTGTAAAAAAGCACCATGAACGGGTAAGCAAGGCCCATGCCAATGATCTCATGAAATGAAGCAAATTTCAGTAACATTTTCCCATGAGACGAAGTGTAATGTTTAGCCTTCGTTCTCCAAGGCAAATTGACTGAAAATGTCGCTATTCATGAGATAATGGCATGGGCTTCTTACCCGCCCATGGGCATTTTACCCCGTCTTACCCTACAGTTGGTAAGCATGCCTAATTTTGTTCTGCGAATAATAGTCAAACAAATAACAAGGCTCAGTCCATCGCCAAGGTCACTCGGGTAATTGATACCAAGCCTATTTCCTTGAACTGAAACGCAAGCTTGCCTAATCTGGGGGTTCTGCTGGCAAATATAAGATGTGTAGCCCTATGGCCAGGACAAAATGGACGTAACCAATGTCAAAGGTCAAGATCAGGGTCAACAAAGTAATTGTAACTTGGTGGGACCATCTATGCACCACAAAAACAATGATAGTCCTGTAGTTAGTAGTAGTAGTAGTAGTAGTAGTAGTAGTAGTAGTAGTAGTATTAATAGTAGTATTAGTAGTCATAATGTGCAGCGGATAAAAATAGATAGGGGAAGACGGGGGAAAAAGCGCATTGGCGGGTAAGAAGCCACCCCCAATTATCTCATGAAATAAAGCGTTACTGTCTAGCATTCGTCTCATGGGCACATTTTGAATGAAATTTTCTTTATTTCATTGAGGAATCATTGGGGTGGGCTTCTTACCCCAACAGGCGCCGTTTACCCCGTCTTCCCCTAAGACATTTATTATTTTCAAGATCAACGGTTAAGGTAAATGTTGCAAGCTGATAGATTAGCCTACCCAGCAAAGCGTATCAGCACCAGGTGACGTATTTATCTGCAAAATGTGAGGCGATTCTGTGCAATGGTTTATGAAATCATTGCACAGAGAGACAAAGTACAAATTAAAAACAGACGCAAATGGTTGCATGGTTCTCAGTGTCCCTTTGTGACATAGAGAGCAATTAGTTCAAATATTGTGTAGCAGCAAAACGAGATAAAATGGCTGATGAAAGCTACCTTTCAATAGCAATTGTTCGGAAATAATTAAGGGGAGTAATTTCATGGTGTGTGGGAGTGATCTTGCCTAATTCAATCGGTCAAACAGGGGAAGTCACTCTACCTTCAGCTCTCGTAGCCTATCGACTCGTGTGTTTGAGCAGACATACAGCACTTAGAACACCGTGCGTCATTCTAAAAAAATTTATGTCATTTATATTTTTACGTCACAGTTTGCAAGTTCTATCAGTTTGTGGCCACTGGCCATCCCTCATTTTTCTATTAAAAAAATGTTTGCAAGTCGCTGACTCGCATCCTGCGGTTTCAAGCTTCGACGCCATTGTTGCATTGTTGCTATGGTATTTTGACCGAGTAATGGAGGTAAGCAACTCTAATTTTCACGACGTGCTCTCCCCTAGGTGGGTTTTTTTCCCGAAAATCGTCTATTTCCGATCCAGTCCGTGTTCTTGGTGCGTTCGGGCCACAATCTTGGGGTTCAATAATGTTATGGGGAGCTTTCGATGGACGGACGTAGTGGCGCCCTCAGAGGAGAACCTCAATCGCGCTGGCTCCGCAATTAAACTACATTATTGTCATCAGTAGGGGGTTTAGTAGGTGGTGTCCTGCGTACGTTAGCTCAGAACAGGCTCCACTGAACTCCACCGAAGTGACTCAGCAGCAGTGCACGAGTGTGGTGTCTGGTGATTGTCTCCTCACGGTCTAACATACAATTTAATATGCTACCCTTGGACTGCTGATTTTGGTATCTGCAACCTGAGAAATTAGGGTGTGGCTGCGAGTCGGGACTCGGAAAGAGTTGGATGGGAGCAGTGCCCCCCCCTCCCCCCCCCCCCCCCCCAAAAAAAAAAGAAGAAGAAAAAAAAGAAGTTTATTTATCTACGAGTCATGTTATCAATATTTTCATCTTTTTGCCTCAATTCTGTGTATGATTCTCACACAGATCACGGGCGCATGGACGCGTTTCAGTGGAGCATGCTTGCAGTATGAGTTTCACCCACAAGGGAGTAGCTTCTTCCGGGAGATGCTGCCCTGGCCACTGCAGGATTGTCAAATATGTGTTGAGGGGGTCTTCACCGACGATGGTCAGATGACCGTCAACTTTTTTCCAAACGAATCCTGGAACAACTTTGATCTCCATCTGATGTTCAGGTGAATGTCTATCCCACAACAGCCGCACATTGTGTATTATCACCTTTAAAATCTAGTTCCACAGGAGGCATGCTCGTTCTCAGAGAGATTGTTCAAGGAGATATAAATGCGACCAAACTGAACAACATTGCATGCCTATGTATAGGATAAATACACATAAAACTGGTTGCCCAAATGGTCATGACAAGTAGCCAAGGTATACCACCCTTGGTATCTTCTTTACATATTAACTTTATAATGTAAGCTTACTTTAAGCAAACCAACCAAACCAAAGCACATGGACGGATCAAATATCATGTTTACAACAATCTCTCATGTTCGATCTCATCTTATCCTAGGATTTTATTCCAATTAAAAACAAAGTGAAGTTTTGTATAAACACACACACACACACACACACACACACACACACACACACACACACACATACATACACGCACGCACGCACGCACAACACACACACACACATAACACACACACACACACACACACACACACACACACACACACACACACACAGCAAACGAGCCTGAGAATGAAGGAGAAGGAGGGTGGGGCGGGGGAGAGGGGGGGGGGCTTACATATTCGAAAAGACAGACAGTGCAGACTTGAAGAGAGAGAGAGAGAGAGAGAGAGAGAGAGAGAGAGAGAGAGAGAGAGAGAGAGAGAGAGAGAGGGAGAGAGAGAGAGGACGAGAGAGGGAGAGAGAGAGAGAGGGAGAGAGAGTGTGTGTGTGTGTGTGTGTGTGTGTGTGTGTGTGTGTGTGTGTGTGTGTGTTTTGTGGTGTGATGAGTGCGAGAGAGAGAGATGAGAGAGAGAGAGAGAGAGAGAGAGAGAGAGAGAATAATGAGGAGAGGAGCCGGGAAAAGAGGAATAAAAACTCAGTCATCTTACAGCATGTTCTTTTTATTACCAGGTACAATTTTTGGACTGACACAGGAGTGTCCTGGACAACCAAGGTCAACGGACAGTGGCAGGCAAACCGACAACTGTATGTTTGTTTGATCTAAAAGAAAGATAAAAAGCTCAACAACTAAGCATTCGTGTGCATTGGCATGCTGTTTAGTCAACACGCAGGGAGAGGATAAGAACGTTTACACGTTTATGAATAGTGAAAACACATCAGGATGTGGTGAGCGTTGTTCCCCCTACGAGGGAATCTCTATATGCAAGGTTAGAAGGCTATGCCACTCTTGGATAGATGTTGATTTGTTTGTATGTTGTCCCTCTCCACCATTGTTGATGTGTACTGTGTAGGTCAGGGTCATAAAGGCGAACTTGGCACATTCTTTTTGTTGTTTTGTCTCACTTTGGTTCTGACCCACGCACTGCTAGGTGAATGGTATCGTAATCAACTTTGGTGGTATGGAGGGGAGTTAATTAGAAAAGAGAGTATTTACCCTTTGTTCAATTTCGCGATCTCCTCTCTTGGCCTAACTATTTCATTCTTTGATTAACCAAACTTCCTTTCGAG
>JAGGCT020003770.1:10000-11708 GCA_017654935.2 Phymorhynchus buccinoides
TTGTCAGTTTTGTTGTCTGACAACCTCTCAAAGGCGTAGTTTTTGCACTAAAATTAAATATTCAAAATGGCTGCCATAAATACTGACATGGATTCTCTCACCAAACTTCCATTGTTTTTGCCACAAAAGTTTTGTTATTGACTGATTATTGTCACCATTTACATTTAAAAGGAAAAAACAAAACACCTATTCCATTTGTTACATTTTCAACAGATTTTTTAATCATAGTTATACGAAACGACAAGCCAGTACAATATGACTGAGCAGTTACAATCTGCACATTGCACTCGAGAACTAGTGCATTACTTTTTTGCATCCACACAAAGATCAGCGTATCAGTGCATCGCATCAGGAACTGGTGGGAGTGAGGGATTGAGAGGGACAGGAAGGGGGAAGGAGATGCTAAGCCTTATAGTTTCCAGCCCATGGTCTCTGGTGGGGGGGAGGCAGGGGTGCTGCAGGTGAGCTTGTAGCCAGATAACTTCTGTCTGATGGTGTGCCCGCTGTGTGTGGAAAAACAAGGCATCACTTGTTGGAGGCAGTGTTTCCAGCCCATGGTCTCTGGTGGGGGAGGCAGGGGTGCTGCACTTGTGAGCTTGTAGCCAGATAGCTGTCTGATAGTGTGCCCGCTGTGTGTGGAAAAACAAGGCATCACTTGTTGGAGGCAGTGTTTCCAGCCCATGGTCTCTGGTGGGGGGAGGCAGGGGTGCTGCAGGTGAGCTTGTAGCCAGATAACTGTCTGATAGTGTGCCCGCTGTGTGTGGAAAAACAAGGCATCACTTGTTGGAGGCAGTGTTTCCAGCCCATGGTCTCTGGTGGGGGAGGCAGGGGTGCTGCAGGTGAGCTTGTAGCCAGATAACTGTCTGATAGTGTGCCCGCTGTGTGTGGAAAAACAAGGCATCACTTGTTGGAGGCAGTGTTTCTGGTGCATGGGCTTTACGAAACAGGACTGACCGAGCCATGTTCACCGAGTCACAGTTTTGTACACCATACACACTGGAGATGAAGATTTCAGCATTTCGCAGTGTCTCGTCTGTGAGAGTTTATTTTCCCAGTGAACTCAACAGATCAGGTTGTTGCATGAAGACCTTCAAGCAAGTTGTCTTACTATGTCCAGCCAAGTACGACGTTGTGTCACAGCCCGTGAAGGCATGAAATCCAGCCAGGTTTGGAAGCTTGTCTCTTTCGATGGCTGTGGTTTCTACAACAGCATGGACGGGGATGTATTTTCTGGATTTGGCAGTGCCTGCTTTTATCCAGACTCTGGGACACTTGATGCGATGAAAATGCGGCAACAGCACAACTGCAACATCCGTGTCCCTGGAGGACACAACAATGCTGCTTGCCTCAGCCTCACCGTGTACACAGTGCAGGATTATCCTGGTGTCAGCCTCCTCGTGTGAGGCCTCCAGAGGACGTACATCTGTATTGGGGTTTGAGGACTCCACCTGTGTGACATCACTGAAGCCACCACCTGCAACAATAGTTTGGTCAGCTGGAGCATGCAGTATGATGTGCCTTGACAAAAACTTCGCCAGGTCAGCCTTGTTGTCAGGGTGAGAAATGTAGTTCTCCCATTTTGCTGGTAGGGGTACGTCTCTTCCTTCATGAATGTTTTTTCTAACTGGCTGAGAATCTTTACCTCGTCTTCTCCGTGTTTCTGTCTTGATGGGAGTCAGGTCTTCTGTCGAACACGATATCATGCGTC
>JAGGCT020003771.1:0-11697 GCA_017654935.2 Phymorhynchus buccinoides
ACAATGACTCAGTTCCTAACCCTATCCATAACCCTCCTTGTTTTAATGAAATCTTGTTGCGTTGAATATACGAAATAAGAAAATGCATTAATTTTTCGTCAACAAATTTTGTTGACAATAAATTCAAGTAGTAAGAGTTACTATTCCTGAACATGGTCAAGTGTTGCGTCAATCCCGTAACCGTAGCCTGGAAAATGCGGGTTACGGACCAGAAACAAAATATTTCCTTCCTAATCTTTTAATTTAAACCTTCACAACAATGTATAAAATCCAAAACGTTTTCTTAAAAAAATGTAGACGTGTTACCTTTATTCCTTAATGTTTAATTTCAAATTTTCATTCATAATAATACATTTTTTGTTTTTAGCAACCCAATGAGTTAGCAAACACATGCACCACTAACATAAAATACATGCTAGGCGGGGAAAACGCTTTCTTAAAAAATGTCGACGTGTTACCTTCATTCCTTAATGTGTAATTTCGAAATTTCATTCATAATAATACAGCTACAGGTAACATAAATACATACTTGGCGATTGTAAAATTGCTAAATAGTACAGATTTGGATTTGAAACTTAGAGAAAAATGAAAAAAAGTACTCACTGATTTCTTGGTTTTCCCCATATTTATTCTTATTTCTTCTCCTTCTCTGTTTTTCGTCTTCTTCTCTTTCTTCTTCTTCTCTGTATTCTTATTCACCTTCTCTTTCTCAATCGTCCCTTTTTTCTTCTTCTTCACTTCACTCTGAACTGAGCTGAACTGAGCGAGCCAGTCCCAAGTATACAGCAGTCTCGTGGGATTCCGAACTGTACACAAGAGTGTGTCTAATTAGACGTTAAACCAACCATTGAGAGAGAAGATTCGCTCCTCCTTTACCCCCCCCCCCCCCCCCCCCTCGCTAGCCAAACAGAACTGAGGTGATAGTGATGTAACGGTGACATATGACACTCGTGTTCGCCCCTCCTTCCGTGGAGAGTTAGCCAAGACACTGGACGGCGGCTGGCTACTGCCCGACCCAATCGCCTTTGTCACTTTCTATGGCGTCCCACTCGTACCTTTACTTCTCTTGTTTTCTAAAGCGATTCAAAGCGAATGGTTGAAGGGCATCAACTCAACTCAACTCAACAATACTTTATTATCTCAAAAGAGAAATGCATTGTTGTTACGCCTGTGATTCAACATTAAAATACACACATCAAACATTATAACATAACATTCAGATATATATGTTACCTGCTTATAATTAAGCCATCTGTGGTCAGAGCCCCACAATAGCACCCAGCAGGCAGCTGCCCTGTACACTAACACCTTGTTGAGAGAAGTGTAGGATGGTTAAAAGGCTTTTGCCTCTGTTTGTCTTTCATGGTAACTTGTTGAAGGCCGAACAATGAGAGAACCTAGAGAAATGTAGGATAGTTGAGGATACTGTCTTTAGATACAGCAGACTGTCCCTGGCCTAACAACGATGGGGCCGACTTCCTAATGAAACCGACCGACAAAGGACGACAAAATGTAAAGGCCTCTGAAAACAAAAGAGATCTAGCCTGAATGTGTGTGTGTGTGTGTGTGTGTGTGTGTGTGTGTGTGTGTGTGTGTGTGTGTGTGTGTGTGTGTGTGTGTGTGTGTGTGTGTGTGTGTGTGTGTGTGTGTGTGTGTGTGTGTGTGTGTGTGTGTGTGTGTGTGTGTGTGTGTGTGTGTGTGTGTGTGTGTGTGGAGATGGAAGGATTGGAGGTATGAAAAGTTAATTAAGGAAATTGTGGTGTAGGGCTGTGCTCGTCTGTTGGTAGGGCAGGTGGGCTACGTCCCATATGTTTTGTTTGTTCATTGATTGTAGCTTGATATAATTGTGAATTAAATTGTTGGAGGGACTTTTTGGGGCGGACTGAACTGACCACAACGCAGGATTTCTCGGACACACTGGGGACGGTGCCATTTCTTTGCGTTGAATGAAACACTGAAGTTAGCATCTATGGTCAGCATCTATTTTCAAAAGGACGTTTTCTTAATCATATTGAACACCGCAGTATATCTGATAATAATCACATACAATTATCAGCATCTATTTCCAAAAGGACATTTTCTTGATCACATTAACAACTGCTGTATATTTGATAACAATCACGTAAAACACGGATAATTTCTGCTTATGAACAATGTTAATACTGCGTTTCCTATTATCTTCTGCAACCAAAACATACTGGTGAGCAATGCTTAAAAATATATAAAAATGCACAGTCTTAGGTCTATATTTTGAACATTCTAAGATCAGCTCTGTTGTGAAATGCTGTCAACTGCACGCGTATACATGCTATGAATATGTTACGCTCAATCCATGAAAATGCCTATTTCATGAAATGGGCAAAATGGTTTGCCCAGTTCGTGAAATAACCTATTTATAGCATGCAATTGAGAAAAGCAATATGAATGAAAAATATGTTTCGTTCATTAGCACACATAGATCAAGAATTGGTTCAAATGAATAAGAAATCTCATCTATAGATGAGTTAAAATTATTTTATTCAGACTTAATTTGATAAAACGTTTGATTCAACATGTGGCTCAGGCATGTGCTTAGCATCTGGTCGAGTTGGG
Organism: Phymorhynchus buccinoides; assembly: GCA_017654935.2. Lineage (NCBI taxonomy): Eukaryota > Metazoa > Mollusca > Gastropoda > Neogastropoda > Raphitomidae > Phymorhynchus > Phymorhynchus buccinoides. The sequence goes on from JAGGCT020003771.1 coordinate 2,593, forward strand.
GGGCTGCGGTAGGGGTGCAAATACAATGTAGAGAAGTGTGATATCATTGAATCAATCTGAAAAAATATGTGTGAATGGGGACTCAAAAATGTGATATACATTGTCCATTTCATAAATTGGGCAAAGCATTTTGCCGCCAAAACATCCCTTCACTTCTTTAAAACAAAACGTTTATAATTTAGATTTGTATTATAAATTTAGGACTTTTGCAAACCGCTAATAATAGACCAAAATGTCCCCCTACCTCCTAACAACAAAGCTGTTAACTTGTATTACATATGTTCGACTTTTGTAAACCTCTAATAATAGGCAAACATATCCCTTCTTTGACTTCTTTAAAACATTTTTTGACTTTTGCACGCCAATGAACGCCATACCGACGTCATAAATAAAGGCGATTTTGTTGTTCCAGTTGACACATGTATTTTATCCTATGCATTTCATCCTTGAAGGCATTTTTTAAAATGGCCCCCAAAAGGGCAAAATACTCATTACAATATAGCGATGGTTTGGAGTCAAAACTGACTATCTTTAGACCATTGACGAATTATTGAACTTATTGCAAAAACTAAGAACTTGTATGAAAAAAGACTGCAAATCATATAAAAAGTAATATTACTTTGCAAATAATCTGCTTTTTATATTTCTGCAGTCTTTTTTTTCCATACAAGTTATTAGTTTTCGTAATAAGTTCAATACTACGTCAATGGTTCTTTGGTCAAATAATAGAGTTGCACAGAAAATCTAACAAAAACGGTTTGAAATAATCATGGTTGCAAGTAGAAAAGCATATCAAATATAACTTCATTTGGAAGTATAGGTGAGAAAACCCCAATAGATGAAAAGGCATGTTTAGATCGCATAAGAACTTGGACCATCAGTTCTATTGATGTTTGATGCTAGAACTTCTATGAAACTTTCACTGTTTAATGTTTATGGGAGTCGGTTTATTTATTCATTTCTTTAATTGCAAATAAAACCACAGGAAGACAACCTAAAGTATAGCTTGATAGTGATGAAATATAAAACAAAATCCTTTTGTTTTACTTTGTCGTTTCACAACTTTGTTTCAAAATTGAAAACAAATTATTGTTTACAAGAAAATATAGATACTTTTACAGCGAAAATGTTTTAAACAAACAACAGAGGTTGAGGTTACGGATCCGTAACACACATTCTCCAGGCTACAGATACGGGACTTAAGCACGGGACGCAAAACTTGTGGTTGTGTCTTGAGAAAAAAAACCCAACTAACAATGACTCAGTTCTTAACCCTCCTTGTTTTAATGAAATCTTGTTGCGTTGAATATACGAAATAAGAAATTGCATTACTGTTTCGTCAACAAATTTAGTTCACAATAAATTCAAGTAGTATGGTCAAGTGTTGCGACAATCCCGTAACCGTAGCCTGGAAAATGCGGGTTACAGACCAGAAACAAAATATTTCCTTCCTAATCTTTTAATTTAAACCTTCACAACAATGTATAAAATCCAAAACGTTTTCTTAAAAAAATGTAGACGTGTTACCTTTATTCCTTAATGTTTAATTTCAAATTTTCATTCATAATAATACATTTTTGTTTTTAGCAACCCAATGAGTTAGCAAACGCATGCACCACTAACATAAAATACATACTAGGCGGGGAAAACGCTTTCTTAAAAAATGTAGACGTGCTACATTCATTCCTTAATGTTTAATTTCGAAATTTCATTAATAATAATACAACTTTTTTTTCTAGCAACATAAAATACATACTTGGCGATTGTAACATTGCTAAATAGTAGGCCTACAGATTTGCATTTGAAAAAAAAAAAAAAATTGGTACTCACTGATTTCTTGGTTTTCCCCATATTTTCTTCTTCTTCTTCTTCTTCTCTTTCTTCTCTGTTTTTTCTCTTCTTCTCTTTCTTTTTATTCCCCTTCTCTTTCTTATTCTTCTCTTGTTTTCTTCTTCTCTTTCTTCTTCACTTCACTCTGAACTGAGCTGAACTGGAAGAGCTAGTCCCAATGCATAGCTACTTACACAGCAGTCTCGTGGGATTCCGAACTGTCCATAAGAGGCTACGCCTAATTATAAACGGCACAAACCAACCATAGAGAGATATAACAGGTTTCCTTTTCCTGAACAATTGACTATACGCTCTATAATATAACAGGCACAATTGACCATCGCTAATATAACAGACACTGAGGTGATAGTGATGTAACGGTGACATATGACACTCGTGTTCGCCCCTCCTTCCGTGGAGAGCTACCAAGACACTGGACGGCGGCTGGCTACTGCCCGACCCAATCGCCGTTGTCACTTTCTATGGCGTCCTGCTCGCACACTACTGAGAGAAAAATAAAGAAGACATTCTGACAGGAGTAGACAATATAAACAGGCACAATTGACTAAAACCATCCTATAACAGGCACAATTGTACACTAAAGGGGTAATATAACTGGGCACAATTGACTATAACCACAGATGGGCACAATTGACTATAGGGGTAATATAACAGGCACAATTGACAATAGGGGTAATATAACAGGCACAATTGACTATAGGGGTAATATAACAGGCACAATTGACTATAGGGGTAATATAACAGGCACAATTGACTATAGGGGTAATATAACAGGCACAATTGACTATAGGGGTAATATAACAGGCACAATTGACTATAGGGGTAATATAACAGGCACAATTGACTATAGGGGTAATATAACAGGCACAGGCACAATTGACTATAGGGGTAATATAACAGGCACAATTGACTATAGGGGTAATATAACAGGCACAATTGACTATAGGGGTAATATAACAGGCACAATTGACTATAGGGGTAATATAACAGGCACAATTGACAATAGGGGTAATATAACAGGCACAATTGACTATAGGGGTAATATAACAGGCACAATTGACTATAGGGGTAATATAACAGGCACAATTGACTATAGGGGTAATATAACAGGCACAATTGACTATAGGGGTAATATAACAGGCACAATTGACTATAGGGGTAATATAACAGGCACAATTGACTATAGGGGTAATATAACAGGCACAATTGACAATAGGGGTAATATAACAGGCACAATTGACTATAGGGGTAATATAACAGGCACAATTGACTATAGGGGTAATATAACAGGCACAATTGACTATAGGGGTAATATAACAGGCACAATTGACTATAGGGGTAATATAACAGGCACAATTGACTATAGGGGTAATATAACAGGCACAATTGACTATAGGGGTAATATAACAGGCACAATTGACTATAGGGGTAATATAACAGGCACAATTGACTATAGGGGTAATATAACAGGCACAATTGACAATAGGGCACAATTGACAATAGGGGTAATATAACAGGCACAATTGACTATAGGGGTAATATAACAGGCACAATTGACTATAGGGGTAATATAACAGGCACAATTGACAATAGGGGTAATATAACAGGCACAATTGACTATAGGGGTAATATAACAGGCACAATTGACTATAGGGGTAATATAACAGGCACAATTGACTATAGGGGTAATATAACAGGCACAATTGACTATAGGGGTAATATAACAGGCACAATTGACAATAGGGGTAATATAACAGGCACAATTGACTATAGGGGTAATATAACAGGCACAATTGACTATAGGGGTAATATAACAGGCACAATTGACTATAGGGGTAATATAACAGGCACAATTGACTATAGGGGTAATATAACAGGCACAATTGACTATAGGGGTAATATAACAGGCACAATTGACAATAGGGGTAATATAACAGGCACAATTGACAATAGGGGTAATATAACAGGCACAATTGACTATAGGGGTAATATAACAGGCACAATTGACTATAGGGGTAATATAACAGGCACAATTGACTATAGGGGTAATATAACAGGCACAATTGACAATAGGGGTAATATAACAGGCACAATTGACAATAGGGGTAATATAACAGGCACAATTGACTATAGGGGTAATATAACAGGCACAATTGACAATAGGGGTAATATAACAGGCACAATTGACAATAGGGGTAATATAACAGGCACAATTGACTATAGGGGTAATATAACAGGCACAATTGACTATAGGGGTAATATAACAGGCACAATTGACTATAGGGGTAATATAACAGGCACAATTGACTATAGGGGTAATATAACAGGCACAATTGACTATAGGGGTAATATAACAGGCACAATTGACTATAGGGGTAATATAACAGGCACAATTGACTATAGGGGTAATATAACAGGCACAATTGACTATAGGGGTAATATAACAGGCACAATTGACTATAGGGGTAATATAACAGGCACAATTGACTATAGGGGTAATATAACAGGCACAATTGACTATAGGGGTAATATAACAGGCACAATTGACTATAGGGGTAATATAACAGGCACAATTGACTATAGGGGTAATATAACGGGCACAATTGACTATAGGGGTAATATAACAGGTGCAATTCACTATAGGGGTAATATAGCAGGCACAATTGACTATAGGGGTAATACAACAGGCACAATTGACAATAGGGGTAATATAACAGGCACAATTGACTATAGGGGTAACATAAGAGGCACAATTCACTATAGGGGTAATATAACGGGCACAATTGACTATAGGGGTAATATAACAGGCACAATTGACTTGTACCGTAATGTAGAGCATACAGGGTAGTTACTTTAGTTTACCCTGAATTCTTACAAATACCCCCGTTTACAAATAGATAAATGCGTTTTTAATGAAGTTATCCAAAGTCTGATGAGTAGAAGCCAAAATATAGAAGCAATAAACTGAATATATGTTAGTTACATGTTGTGTTGTGAATACGTCATCAATCTGTCTCCATCTTTGGTTTAAAAATTTTTTAAATTCCCTAGAATCTGTTGATGTTAGTCTCTCACCTTTAATTTGGAATGTGTGTCCACTGCATGTGAACCATAAAATCTGAAAGTAGTTAGTTACCACACAGACAAAAGGAAGGTCAATCGTCCCCTCTCAAACTTCTCTAGTGGATTTTGCAGCCCGTGTCAGGTACAAAAGGTACCCATCCCATCGTCAGCCACTCCCTCCTTTCTCACTTTCTTTTGTTTCGTGGACATCTTGAAAACCTTTCGTGCTCTGAATGGTACCTAACTAGGCTTGACTTAAACTCTATCAGTTACAGCCCCAGGGGAAGTGTGTGTATTTCTTTGTTTGTTTGTGGTGTCTGTCTGCTGGACATGAGAACAACACATACAGAGGTGATGACATCTGTTCAGCTTAAACTGAAGCCCAGAGTCTATGCTGCATGGAGTCCTTTGAGTGAATAAGCAGTTTTCCCAACAGGTGTGACTGTTGTCGGACCCTCGTGGGTGTGTTAGAAAGGCTTTGTTCTCAAGAGGCTGGAAAAGACGGCGTGTAGAGAGAAGAGGGAAGTCCTCAGGAAAGGCTTGGTCAATATACATTGTCGCTTTTCTTTGTTTATAAACCTCTGGTGGTGGGTTTAACTCAAGTGTTTGTTTGTCCCGACACCCCCACACCCACACCTGGGTTTTAGGAATTGTTACGAGACCTAATTTATGTGAAGGGAGGATTGTCTCTTTATCGGAAAATGATGCGCCGTGAACGCCATGAACATGTTTGGGAGACAGTGGTTGTAGCAGTTCACGAGAAAACAAAATGGACAGGCTGAAATCGCATAGACCTTAAAGGTTAAGCGCTATAAATGTTGTTTCTTGATAAATGAAATGGACGCCATGTTTGCCACCCTTTATAGGCCTAACCGGGCACCGTTCTAGCCTGCATCTCTGTCTGTCTGTCTGTTTGCTTGTAATAAATAAAGAATAATTGGACGGTATGTTCACCACCCTTCATACCTATGACGGCTATTCTGGGGGCTGGCCTGAAATCTCTTTGCCTTGAGCCCAGCAGTGCTTCAAAACCAAAGGCCATTGTTTCTATCCCCATTTTTCCATCAGCAGGATCCAATGAGAGTACCAGGGGACATTTTTAGCATATGGTGCAAACCTCCACAAGGGAAAAACTGCCGCGAAGCGTTGCGAGCTGTTAGACATATAGGTTTTTAAAAAAATGAAAATTAAATTTGTAAACAATGACGGTGTTATTATAAATAGCAGACCTTTTCCCTAAAATGTATGTGTTTTTCACATGAAACACAAGACATCCAGGTAGTATTTGGTCCTTTTACTGAGGCTCAACATACAGACGTTTCGTATGATAGATACGTTATCAATGTAAAAAGAAAGACTGACAGACAGCAAGCAAAGAGTAGGGTGTTTTTTCTGATTTCAGATCTTTGGCCTAGGGTAATAGTTCAAAATAGAAAGAGAAGACTGAGTTGAATTTGTTTCAAGTGGTGATGAGTGTGTGTGCCAGTCAGTTGTGTCTGCTATGACTTCCACATAGCAACATCTGGTGCAAACCTCCACAAGGGAAAAAATGCCGCGAAGCGTAGCTGTTAGTCATATATATTTTTTTTTAAATGAAAATGAAATTTAAAAAAAATCAACTCTCTTGTTTAAAATATTTTTCTTATATCCGAGTTTTCATCGTGGATGGGAGAAGGAATGTGCTTTATTATAGGGGAAGACGGGGTAAAAAGCACATGGGCGGGTAAGAAGCCCACCCCAATTATCTCATGAAATAAAGAAAATTTCAGTCAAATTTGCCCATGAGACGAATGCTAGACATTAACGCTCGTCTCATGGGCAAAATGAGACTGAAATTTGCTTCATTTCATGAGATAATTGGGGTGGGCTTCTTACCCGCCCATGCGCTTTTTACCCCGTCTTCCAAACGAGTTTTCTTATAAGTGAGTTTCTTATATCCGAATTTTGATAATACATAAGAAAGAAGGAGTTCGGCCAGGAAAATGTTTTTGCTTGATAATAAGCGAGTTTTCTTATAAGCGAGTTTCTTATAAACGGGTTCGGCTGTAGGCCTAATTATGTCATAAAATAAAAAGTTAACAATTAGTTTCAAAACGGCTGTAACACAATCTAGATAGTTAAGTGTTGCAACTGTTATTCTAGCGAATAAGTTTGATAGGTTTTCAAATAGCTTGTAAAAAACAACAACAAAATGCTCAATTCTCGCTAACTTTTTGACGCAAGAGATTTTGAGGCGTTGTTCTGCTTTCTTCAATGCAAAGTGGATTCAAATCCATGAAGCAAAGAACAAAAGTTAAATTTCACATGAAATCGTAATCATTTTAGTACAGAGAATTCAACATAATTTCAAAAAAGAAAAAAGGTGATTTCTGTTCTTTTAGGGTATTGTCTACCCCCTCAATTATGTTCGTTAGCAGTCTTTACATGTTGACTTGGACACAATCTCATCACGTGCACGTATTTCTTTGAGTGGGCAAGATAAACTAATCTAAGTTAATCCAGATAACTATCGATCATAGCTCTCTTAAAGAGAAAGATGACGACCTTATATCAATACCGATTGAGGATGGATTATCAACAAACACGTCAACGATTACTGCAGACAGATTAACAAAATCTTTTAATGAGGAAACTCTATTTAAACCAGATAATTAGCAAGCATAGCTCTCTCAAAGAAAAAGAGGGCGACTTGATATTGATACCGATTGACGATGAGTTACCAAAACACAGCAACAATTACTGCCTACAGATTAAAGAACCTTCACTGACTGACGATGAGTTACCAAAACACAGCAACGATTACTGCCTACAGATTAAAGAACCTTCACTGACTGACGACTGGTTACCAAAACACAGCAACGATTACTGCCTACAGATTAAAGAACCTTCACTGACTGACGACTGGTTACCAAAACACAGCAACGATTACTGCCTACAGATTAAAGAACCTTCACTGACTGACGATGGGTTACCAAAACACAGCAACGATTACTGCCTACAGATTAAAGAACCTTCACACTGACGAGGTTACCAAAACACAGCAACAATTACTGCCTACAGATTAAAGAACCTTCACTGACTGACGATTATGATTAAAGTTACCAAAACACAGATTACAACAATTACTGCCTACAGATTAAAGAACCTTCACTGACTGACGACTGGTTACCAAAACACAGCAACGATTACTGCCTACCGATTAAAGAACCTTCACTGGGCAAGATAAGCTAATCCCAGTTAATCCAGATAAATAGCAAGCATAGCTCTCTTAAGCAGACAGAGGGTGGATTGATACTGATACTTACTGAGTATGGATTATTGAACGTCGGGTACTGCTGCAGCCCACACTTTAAACAGAGTTAAGAGAGATTGGGGGGGGGGGGGGGTAGGAGAGGTGGAGAGAAAATGATTATAGACGAGACAACATTGACAATAATTAATGGCACGTGGACAGAAGATATCAGAACATAATTCTTAATCTGGACGTTGTTCTATCACTACTTTTTCTCATCTTGGTGGCTTTCCAGAGAGGAGAGAGAGAGAGAAGAGAGAGAGAGAGAGAGAGAGAGAGAGTGAGTGTAGGACCACTGAGAACTTCGACATTTTGACATCACTCTGACTCGTCACAAGACCTCGCGCTAAGACAAAGGCTGTGTACGTTTGATACCAGGAAAGCAGGAGACGAGCATTGAAGCTTATCTCCTGTTGACACGACATGACACGTTTGACACATTTGTACCCATGTGACACCAATTCCCCCACCCTTACCGCTACCCCCATCCCACCCCACCCCTTTCGAAATACGGTTTAAAGACCCACCAGGTCACGTGTCAAAATCACAGGTGAGAGAAAATGGAGTTTTACGTCCTCTTGGTCTGAATCAGACACATATGGGACATTTGTAAATACAAATATGGTTGGAACAATACTGGAGGCAATGCCCGGAGGCAGTACGTAACCAGTAAAGTCCCGATTTTTAAAAATTAATACAGATAGCTGTAGCGGTGACCACGCCTCGGTTAAACCTCATCGGTTATGGTACTTCACGTGTTTTCCCTCTTATAGCTGGTAAGAAATCTTGTTTTGACCAGGCTTTGACTCCCATACAAATGTCCCCAACTTGAAGACGAAATATTATTTTAAAGAGCAGTCTCAGTTGGAAGTTGGGGACATTTGTATGTGGGTCACATC
>JAGGCT020003772.1:0-7500 GCA_017654935.2 Phymorhynchus buccinoides
ATCTCTCTCTTTACTTTACACAAAACACATTGATAAACTGATCTCTCTCTTTACTTTACACAAAACACATTGATAAACTGATCTCTTTCTCTTTACTTTACACAAAACACATTGATAAACTGATCTCTCTCTTTACTTTACTTTACAAAACACATTGATAAACTGATCTCTCTCTTTATCTCTCTCTTTACACAAAACACATTGATCTCTCTCTTTACTTTAACACTGATCTGATCTCTCTTTACTTTACACAAACACAAAACACATTGATAAACTGATCTCTCTCTTTACTTTACACAAAACACATTGATAAACTGATCTCTCTTTACTTTACATTGATAACTGATCTCTCTCTTTTACTTTACAAAACACATTGATAATCTGATCTCTTTACTTTACACAAAACACATTGATAAACTGATCTCTCTCTTTACTTTACACAAAACATTGATAAACTGATCTCTCTTTATACACAAAACACATTGATCTCTCTCTTTACTTTACACAAAAACACATTGATAAACTGATCTCTCTTTACTTTACACAAAACACATTGATAAACTGATCTCTTTCTTTACTTAAACTACTTCTCTTTACACAAAACACATTGATAAACTGATCTCTCTCTTTACTTTACACAAAACACATTGATAAACTGATCTCGCTCTTTACTTTACGCAAAATACATTGATAAACTGATCTCTCTCTTTACTTTACACACAACACACCTTAACGCTGTAGCAGTTGAAGTTCGTCCACGCTTTTGTTACGGTTCTTTTTAGCAATAAAGAACAAAAGTGAAAAACGACAGACAATGCAAAAATGAGTAGAACGGTAAACAAATAGATAAATAAATGAATAAATAAATAAATGAAAAAAAGAATAAATAAGTACATTACTTGAATTAATTAATCAATTAATCAACAAATTAATTACTCTAAATCTAATATACGTACAACTGCTTACATCATAAAGGGTGTGCATTATGGAGTTTTTTTTTTTGTCTCACTGTTTTAAAATGATTTTACGTTATAAGTGTTTTAAAATGCTATTTTATTAGTATGTGTGTGAGTGTCATTCATTTAATGTTTTTTCCACTAATCGTGTGTGTCTGTGTGTGTTTGTGTGTATGCGCGTGTGTGCGTGCGTGTGTGTCGTGTGTGTGTGTGTGTGTGTGTGTGTGTGTGTGTGTGTGTGTGTGTGTGTGTGTGTGTGTGTGTGTGTGTGTGTGTGTGTGTGTGTGTGTGTGTGTGTGTGTGTGTGTGTGTGTGTGTGTGTGTGTGTGTGTGTGTGTGTGTGTGTGTGTGAGTGTGTGTGTGTGTGTGTGTGTGTGTGTGTGTGTGTGTGTGTGTAGGGGTGTGTGGGTGTGGATGTTTATTAATATTGAATATAATGTGCCTTTTTTGTGACTACTGTATGTACAAATTATAGTAAGTTGTTATTTTATGATGCATGCAACTGTATTTCAGTCCTATATATCTCTGTCTCTGTTTGTGTGTCTCTCTCTTCTCTCTTTCTCTGTCTGTCCCTCTGTCTGGCTCTCTGTGTCTCCGTCTCTGTCTTTCTCTGTCTGTCTGTCTGTATGTATATCTCTCTCTCTCTTTCTCTCTCTCTCTCGTTCTCTTTCTCTCTCTATCGTTATAAGTGTGGGTGTGAGTGTGATTTGTTAATAGTGCGGCCTGGGCGTCTTTAAGTGTCCATCAGTGTGAGTGTTTCAAGTTGGTTGCGAAAGTGTACTGTAGATTATGTCATTCATTATTTGGGCGTGATTGAGAAATTGACTGAGGGATCAGGGAAGGGGGGTGTTGGTCAATGTTTGATGTATACTTTTTGTTCATTGTGTTCACTATTCATTTTAGTGATTTCTGTAAAGCGCTTAGAGCTTAAAGATTAGGCGCTATAAAAGTTGTCTTAATAAATAAATAAATAAGTTTAGTTACTTTTAAATAATAAACTACACAGACAGCTCCCTTAACGTTTTTCTTTACTTTGCACACACCACACCTCAACGCTGTAGCAGTTGAAGTTCGTCCACGCTTCACGCTTAAACAAAGAGATAAATAAATGAATAAATGAATAAATGAAAAAAAGAATAAGTAAGTACATTACTTGAATTAATTAATCAATTAATCAACAAATTAATTACTCTAAATCTAATATACGTACTACTGCTTACATCATAAAGGGTGTGCATTATGGAGTTGTTTAGTTACTTTTAAATAATAAACTACACAGACAGCTCCCTTAACGTTTTTCTTGCCTTTTATTTGCGGTTCACAACTTCAATGGAAGGACAAAGTTTCAAATGACCTGGTAGTTTTGTGTATGCAAGTGATTTTTCTGTTTTTATTATCTTATTTCTTTAAGGCATGATACTACGAGTATTATGTAATAAACGAATTTTTATTATGAAATGAAAAAAGTGCAAGCAATGTCAAGGAACATTTGGGGAAAAGAGTCACAAGTATGGATATAGCTACACGTAAATGGAACCAGAGAGATTTGGGACTCAATGGAAAAATGATTGTTATCAAAACATTTCTTTTGTCTCAGCTAGTTTTTGTCATGCAGAGCATTGGTTTGCCAGAACATGTAATCACGACGCTAAAATGTTCATTTCTAAGAATTATGACATTCTTTTAATTCCTAAACACGATTTAAACAGGTATGCTAATCTGCATGTAGGCCATACGATCTAATTTGCGTCTTTAAATAAAAAAAAGTCAGAGTTCTTTTAAGAGTATTATGTCAAAATGGTGTTGAAGATTTTGCATTAACCGTTACTTTTTGGTTTTTAAAATTTTATTTTTAGCGTGGAGCATGACAACACAAAGTAAGGGTACAGTTGAGCATGGAAATATTTTCTACCCGGCAATCTATAATACAAGAAATTGAGTTGATCAAAGATCAACACGAGCCGAAACAGTGTTGACATTGCAATTTACTAACATTTTGTTTGTTAAATGCAGCTGAGAACAAAAACATTAACACAATCATTGAAATTCACCATGAAATACTCTGAAATGCTTTTAACTGCACTCACATATTCACAAAGCAACGAATAAAAAAACCCAGCCTTTATTAACAAATCAAACAACGTGAGTGACACTGTTGTAAATGGCAAGATGGTGTTTTCATGAACAAACAATGGGAATTGCATCAAACTGAACTAGCAGCAACAAATAGTGTAAAACACCTTGTGCATCTTTTGTAAAATAGGTGCATAACGAACACTAATAACACGCTTTTGTGTGTCTTCAATCTGAGGCTGCCTCCCCAAAACGTTTTTCCTATGTTTGACACACACAGCATATTTATAGTCATCTGGGTAGTACTATTGTTTTTGCTCCATCCGAGTGTTACTTCAGCCATCTAAAACTGAAAACGCAGATAACCGTAGCCTGTATTACACATTGTTCTCATTGGGTTACTAATCCACGCTCTCATAGTGTTTGGTTTCAACTACTCTGTAAAGGTTATCAAAACGTGCCGTCTATTGTCAAATGACTATTGAAGAAATGTCCCCAATTATGTATGCCATTGTTAGTGTAATAACACCATTATGTAACCTGAATGTGCTTACTCTTGTACTCTGAAGCACTGTACCGAATATTGTGAACAGCAGAAGTGAATCAGATCAAAGTATAAAAAACTTTGCTATTTTCTTAGCTGGCCACAGTTTCAAAAGGACCAGAAGTTAATCATTGCCATGCTGGCCATAGTGCAAAAGAATAATTGCCACTGTTGTTGGATATGGTTTATAACTACATATATTAATTTGCATGAATGTTAAGTCTGGCAACTATTCTATAAAAAAAGAATATGGTAAATATTAACAATCAGAGAAAGAGCTTGGGAATGTGTTTCCACTCTGCATAATGCAGATGCTTTGATATCCAGTGTAATTACCCATAGTTTACAACTGTTGATATGCTAATTTTCCACACATTTTTTATACATATAATATGTGGATGTTTAAGATGAAGCAACGCTCCAGTAAGTGTAAACTTACAATCATCAAGCTACTCCCTTTAAATGAGCATTGAACCCATGAGGGACCAAAGCTGAATACGTGTGTACACAATAGATGGACTTTGTCCCCCTTAAAAATGTTGTAACTTCATGTCAAATCACCAAGTCTATGAGCCGTATGGGCATGCTTAGTCTGCAAGAGAAATCCTGATTTATAGAGGTGTTATTTGATGGAAATCCATGAATAGTTAACGCAATATTTTTCCTGCCCACTGAAGGGGTCAAGCTAGTGTAACGTGATACATCAAGTTTGTTACTTCTGCAACCCATGTTCATGCATGCTGACAAGCAGTGCTTATAGGAGGGCCACTGAAAGGGTCATAACCTTTTTTTTGCTAAACAATCATAACATTGTAACTAAAGAGGGTATCTGAAAGGGTCATAACGTTTTTGCTAAACAATCATAACATTGTAACTAAAGAGGGCCACTGAAAGGGTCATAACTTTTTTTGCTAAGCAATCATAACATTGAAACTAAAGAGGCTCTGAAAGGGTCATAACTTGTTTTGCTAAACAATAATTATATTGTAACTAAAGAGGGCCACTGACATGGTCATAACTTTTTTGCTAAACAATCATAACATTGTAACTAAAGAGAGCCTCTGAAAGGGTCATAACTGTTTTTGCTAAACAATCATAACATTGTAACTAAAGAGGGCCTCTGAAAGGGTCATAACTTTTTTATTTAACGAAAAGCATAACATTGTTACCAAAAAGAGCCACTGGCTGTAGGAGCCATAACATGTGTTGTTTTAAACGATTAAACAATTATATCATTGTAACCAAAGAGGGCCACTGAAAAGGGCTATCATGTTTTTCTTTTTTCCTACAGTGGACTATAAATGGCGTTGATTATGAGGGTCAGATAAACACATGTTTGTGCATAACATTGTGCAATGAGAGGCGTGCAGAAAGGGCCAGATGATAAGAGCTTATGGTGAGAGAGAACGACATAAAGAGAGAGAATATAGGCAGAATATGACATGCAGGTATAGACCAGAGAGAGATTGTTTTAGACCAGAGAATGATTATTATAATTAAACAGCCCCCATAGACAGAGTGTGGTTGCACACGTGGTAGGGTAATCCCAAACGGTCATACACGTAATGGTCTCATCCATGCCTGAAGCACATGTACCATAATGTTCAAGTCTTTCCACTGTTGGGATTATTCCTGGAATCTTTTAGCCTGGGTACACAAACAACAACAACAACACAATGAAATAATGAAAGTGACTGAGATAAAGTCAGAGAGATACACACACAGACAGAGACAGTGTGTGAAAAATACATAAAAGGAATTAAGTAGCTACATATTTTAAATCTGGCCAGACCAACGACACACACACAGGCCTACACACACAAACACACACACACACACACACACACACACACACACACACACACACACACACACACACACACACACACACACACACACACACACACACACACACACACACACACACACACACACACACACACACACACGCACGCACACACGCACACACAGAAAACCCCAAAAAACAACAAACAATGCAATAATTCTGAACCACAACACTCCTACATAAGATCAACACTGTTTCGCCTCTTGTTGACATTTGATAAACTGACTGAAATTCGAAGGGACGTAAGTCTCACCTTGCTGTGAGACTTGCTTCCCTTCCAAGAAAGGGGAAATAAGTCTCACTTAGCAAAAAGCAAAGGGAAACAAATATCCCCATGTGTTGTTGGTGTCCCCACGAGCAGAAGTGACGTCAAAAATTCTCCATAAGCCGGAAGTCAACCCGTGCTACAAACGAGCCGCTTCCTAGCGGCTAGTAATAATACGCTAAGGCCCAAAGTGTAAAAGAACGTAACAACTCGGATACCGCTTAAATGTCAGACTTTTGCTTGCCATACAGTTCCAGAAGAATGCGTTGGGACGCGATTCCGCTATGTCTCGTTTAACATTTTGCTTTTGAAAGTTGATTTTGAAGGCAAAATGTATGGACGTTCGTTGCAGTTTTGTGTCGTCTGCGTCGCCCGAGCTGTGTCGGAAATTGCCGAATCTACCTAGGAAAACACGAAGAATGCTGAACCTGTTAGTGCATGACCTGGGATAGGTGTTTACTCCCTCCCCCCCCCGGGGATAATGTTTCACCTGTTTTTTTGGAAAGTCCATTATATCAGAAGAATTAATTGATAGGTTACCCCTTGGTGAACCGGTTATTTTGGCCATGAGACTATTTTTAATGATTAAGTTTACTTCTTTGCGCTTACTAGTTTGCATTTTGGGGTAGGGGTAATCCGTCTGTGATTATCATACTTTTTGTGCTTCAATCTGAATTCGTTTTAACATAAACAGAAAGTAGAAGAATTTTCCTTAAGATATCTGCCCATTTTTACGTGTAACTATGGCAAAAGAAGGTATTATAACGATATTGCTTTTGTGGGTTTTCAAATTGCAAACCACTGGTGGGTCTTACCATTAAGCCACAGCTGCACCTATTTCCAATTATCCACGCAGTTACCATACTGCTCATAGCACATCTCGTGCGTGTGTGTGTGTGTGTGTGTGTGTGTGTGTGTGTGTGTGTGTGTGTGTGTGTGTGTGTGTGTGTGTGTGTGTGTGTGTGTGTGTGTGTGTGTGTGTGTGTGTGTGTGTGTGTGTGTGTGTGTGTGTGTGTGTGTGTGTGTGTGTGTGTGTGTGTACCAAGCTTCAACATCATATCGATGGCTTGGAGTCAAAACGGACTATCTTTAGATAGTCCATTGACGTATTATTGGATTTATTACAAAAAATAATAACTTGTATCAAACAATGACTACAGAAATATAAAAAGGGGGGGTTGCTTTTTACATTTCAGCAGTCTTTTTTTTTATACAAGTTATTAGTTTTCGTAATAAGTTCAATAATATGTCAATGGACTATCTTGACTCCAAGCCATCGATATGTTGACTGGTGTCTGAGATATGGCTACAAATAGATTTTCAGTTTTCAAGGTCATACGTCAAGGTCATGACTAAGCTGATCCTAACCCTTTCCCCTACATGTTTATGATTCTCGATCTCAAAGTCTGGTTCGTTTCAGTTCAGCTTAGGGTTGTCATGAAACTGAAAAGAACCAGACTTTAAGATCGAGAGTCGCAATCATGAAGATGATAAGGTTAGGGTCAGCCTAGGGATGTTGTCATGAAACTGACAGAAACCAGACTTTGAGATCGAGAGCATAAACATGAAGAGGATAGGGTTAGGATCAGCCTAGGGTTGTTGTGAAACTGAAAAGAACCAGACTTTGTGATGGAGATCCATAAACATTAATAGGATAGGGCTAGGATCAGCCTAGGGTTGTTGTCATAAAACTGAAAGAAACCAGACTTCGAAATCAAGAGTCGTAAACACGAAGAGGATAGGGATAGGATCAGCCTACGGTTGTTGTCATTAAACTGAAAAGAACCAGACTTTGAGATCGAGAATCATAAACACA
>JAGGCT020003773.1:0-5000 GCA_017654935.2 Phymorhynchus buccinoides
ATTGAAATGCACTAGTTCTACGTGGCTGGTAAATGTAATTGAAATCCAGACAGGTAGGCCGTCTACCAAGTGCCAGTAAGAATGCTATTCTCTGTGGAGGAAGAAGGTATACAGAGCTAGCCAATGTATGAACAGATTCCTCCATTTTCCTAATGATTGCCAAAAGAAAGGAACAATTTATGTTAATAATGTCCTGCCACGTAAAGAGTTACAGCTAATTCTCTTGCATTTGAATTGAGTTCTCTTATCCTACACAGCTTCAGCATAGTATAAAATAAGGTTGCTACTATGCAAGCATTGTTGCACAGAAAGGTGTACAAATGAACCATTTTTAGAAACAGTCTGAACCAGAAAACAGGATTTCATTTAAGAAACGTTTTTTTCTTGAAAATCTCTTAACCGTAAGCAAATAGGTTATGGTTAATTGAGTGAATGATTCGTCATCGTTAAAGGCAGAACTTGGCACATCTTTTCTAAGAGAGAGAGAGAGAGAGAGAGAGAGAGAGAGAGAGAGAGAGAGAGAGAGAGAGAGAGAGAGAGAGAGAGAGAGAGGGGTGGGGATGAGATGGCGTAATTTGTACTTATATACAGGTTTTATTATTATTTGTCTTTACAAACATGCGAAACTAGTGTTACAGCACCATCAACTGGTGTAATGGACAGCCCGACTGTTTGAACGGCGAAGATGAAAAGTGTAGATTGGATGTCAGCAAGTTTTATTTAGATCACCGTGCAGTCCCATTTACTGGTTGCCATCACTGCTACACTGTGACGCGGCTTCTTCCTCCGGCAGTTATTAAATTCCACAGAAACGCCCTTACAATACTTCCATTCAAACAGATGTCTGATGCACCAGGAGACTATTCATGTCCAGAAACGCACTACCAGTGCCCCGAGGGTTACTGTATCCCAGTGTTCACCAGGTGTAACGGGGCCTATGACTGCCCGGACAAACAGGATGAAGCAGGGTGTGACCGCATCCAGTGTCCAGGGTACTACCGCTGTCGAGGCTCTTCCACCTGCCTGCACCCCTCCCACTTGTGTGACGGCATGCACCACTGTCCTCAGCATGATGACGAACTGTTCTGTGACCTGCACTGCCCCACTGTGTGCACGTGCCACGGTCTGGGCTTCACGTGCCCTCGCTGGTTCACTGCTGAGCAGCATCCGGACCTGAGATACCTGAAAGCTCGTGACAGTGGGATGACGATGGAACAGTTGACTTCCAACGTGATGCTGGTCTACCTCAGTCTGGCCAACTGCCAGTTGTCTTCCCTGGGAAACTTCTCCTTCCTTAATATAATCACCTTGGATCTTAGCAATAACCAGATTACCTCTCTAGCCACTATTTTACAGTTTATGTTTAATCTCAAAGTCTTGTTTCTCTCCCACAATCCCCTTTCTGACTTTTTACAGGAGGATGGTGTACAAACGTTTGTTTATCCGGATGTAGTGTTAGAACAGGTCGACGTTTTATACCTGTCCAGAATCAGTCTTCCTACATTTGGTTTAAGATTAGGGATCATGTTCCCTGATGTCCGCAGATTAAATGCTTCAGGTTGCGGCATACATAGTATCTTGGAACAAAGCTTTGGGTCGATGATTCATCTCCATACGTTGGACATGACAGGATGTGTACTTGAAGACATTCCAAAAAATATTTTCAAAGGCCTTATGCAACTCCGAGAGGTGTATGCAGACAATTACAAACTCTGCTGCAGTGTTGATCAATCAGAAAATACTCACATCAATAACTGCTACGCTCCCATAAATGAACTCTCGTCTTGTGATGATTTGCTTCGGTTCAATATATACAGAGGAGTGCTAATCATGTTTTCCTTAATGGCCACTTTGGGAAATGTTGTTAGTGGAGCATTTCGTTTAGTGACCGTTAAACAAAGTGGATCCACAGGGTTCAACTTGTTTGTAGTACACCTGTGTGCATCAGACTTTCTGATGGGGCTCTACCTGGCAGTGATAGGAGTGGCTGACAGGGTGTATCAGGGAGTTTATGTCTGGCAGGACGTGTCATGGAGACACAGTGCAGTGTGTCGGTTGGCAGGCTTTCTGGCGCTTCTTTCTTCTGAAGTGTCAGCCTCTGTCGTCTGCCTCATCACATTGGATCGTTTTCTGGCTGTAAAGTTCCCTCTTAAATTTCTGAATTTTAATGGTGTTCAAGCGCAACTAGTCAGTAGTGTATGCTGGATTATAGGTATCGTGTTGGCAGCTGTTCCTTTCTTCCCAGGTCATACTCATTGGAATTTCTACAGTCAAACAGGCATCTGCATCCCTCTGCCAATAACCAGGCAACAGTTCGCTGGACATGTGTATGCCTTTGCCATCATGGTTGTTCTAAATCTTGCCTTATTCCTTATTATTGCCCTTGGACAAGCCAGCATTTTCTTCTCGGTGCAAAGCAATCGAATGACAGCTATCCAAACAGCTAAGAAGTCACATGATACTAATATTGCTCGTCGTTTGTTCACCGTTGCCATGTCAGACTTCCTGTGCTGGTTCCCCATTTGTCTGCTGGGTGTCCTGGCCTCTCAGGGTGTGCCTGTGACTGGAGAAGTTAATGTTGCCATGGCAATCTTTGTACTACCTCTGAATTCTGCCATCAACCCTTTTTTGTACACCCTTAATGTGCTAATGGAGAAACGACGGCAAACCGATGAGGAGAAGCTGCTCAGGTGGATTAAAGACCACAGCTGAAGCTAAGAGTTTATTTTGCGACAAATTACATTCTTTCAACACAAAAATGAAAAACATTTCAGTTCTTGTGTTATATGATCGTTACAAGGAATTTGGTAAGATCGTTTTACACACAGTAAAATTTACTTGGAGAAAAGCCATGGCATTATTAAAAGAAATTCAAAAGTCTTTGGGAAATGGTTTATTCAGTGCAAATTAAGAATATTTTAATGAGACTAAGAAAGAAAAAACATTTAAGTTGGTACATAATTGCCAGATGGTTAGTAGTAGGCTAATGAATGTGCCTGTGTTGGTAGAAGTGGCTTGCTATTGTAAATGTTAGTGGTCAACACGCTTCCTTGTACTCCTGGCTATTTTGAAGCTCCAATGACTTAGTATCAATTGCGCTTTTACTGTACTAATTAATATGAAGCAATATTTGTCAGCTTTTTTCAACTCTCAGAATCAGTCTTCTAGTTATGGAATCTCTAGATAACTTTTCATTATCTATGAGCAGATAACTGTTTAGAGACTTTTGTTTAAGCGATATACTTTTTCCTGCAATGCTTACAACATTTTGGTTTTGTGTAATTTGATTTTGATTAATTTTCTTATCATAATTCTCTCCCTTAACTATTACAATTTTAGTAAACAATCAAAGGCACACTTCACAAGAAAAACAAGAGAATATACTGGCCTCCACGGACCATCATTCAACAAACAGCAATGGAGCACTACTACATACTACTAAACAATTCCTTAGAGACAACAAGACAGGACGACTGAGCACCTTCCAGCATAAAATGTTCCAAACATCAGACGTTCTTAACTCTAGGCAGTTCACTAGAGACTATAGTGACCTGTTAACGGGTAGATCGCTACAGATTAAAAAAATCACTAACACCATAGACGCTACACCTGGACGTACATCTAATAGTCAGCAGTTGGACCAAATGCACAGTGTGCAAACACCAGACATCCTGGCCTGCATGGTGTCTGACAGTAAGAGACTTGAGTTTACAGTAACTACCAATATCACGATTCGTTTCCACACATCTCAGACCAGTGTGGGACAGTCAATGCAAAATTCACACTGTTTCCTTGTTTTCCACTTGGAAAGGCGTGAACCAACCACCTATGATCTGTACTATAATGGTCGTCGACAGAAAGCGTTGCACGTGCATTTTCATCATCAGACTTGTACGTCTGTAAGCGCTGTTGAAATTCAGGAACAATATTACACCAACAGTACTAATCCCAGAGTTCATCGCTGGAGAATCCCCAGCCAAAACAGTGTCACGTGGACAGGATGTGAACCAGACTATGACCCCCTACCTGTTTATGTTGCTCGGGAGAAAATTGTTCATGTAAAGCTCCAAGTGAATGACTTCAGCGCAGACTACAACATGGTCATGTCCGTCAGTGTGCAAACGTACAGCCCTCCTAAATCTCGCTTGGAAGTTGTTTATGTATCACCATCAAAAGGTAGGTTTGAATAATGCATTTTGTTGTTGATAGGGTTCGCTTAGATTTAAACGTAGTACATTTCAAACGCTTTGACATTTAAACATACACTGGTATTACTCTTTAAACATTAATATAATGTTCTTCAGGTTATTTTAGCCTGTATTGATCTTAATCTAATTCTCAAAAGTTTCTGTCTAAAATATGAAGGACCGAAAGCTCGAACCGAAAGCAATATATGCCTGCATTTTAAAACTGTTGACTAAAATGGCACAAATCATGCTAATGCAGAGGGTCCTGAACACAAAGAGGTGCTATAGATTGTAAAAGGGTAGGCAAAACCATGTAGATGCACAATGGTGGGAAGGAAAGAGTGCTTACAAACATATGAAAAAGTTTAAATCAGAATGAGAGTAATTTAAATTTATGGACAGTCAATATTGCCAAGGAACTGGGGGGGAGGGGGGGTCCAAAGGTCTGCAAGAGATGACGATAAGGAACTTACTGAAGTTTTGTTGTTGTTGTGTTTTCCCTTACTTTTATGAAATGCACAGAAGAGACACAAGAGAGGCTGCGATAAGGTAGTCGGAAGTGGCAGCTGACAAGAATGTTTTTGTTGTCAAGTTTTCTGTAGTAGCTATGTACTCTCGGAAGTCCTGCTATTTCTGATTATTCAGGAGCTTCTTCATCTCTGCAGACTTTCCACTGTCCAACTTTCTTTGCATTTGTCTCCTTGTGCTTCAGGTTTCGTGCAGACTGTAGGGTTTAGCCCTGAATCCATTGTATACACACGCTTGGGCACACAAGTCGTGAAGGCTAGGCTTGCAGTTCCTGCCTCTCACACC
>JAGGCT020003774.1:0-7500 GCA_017654935.2 Phymorhynchus buccinoides
CGAGACAGAACCATCAATCATAATAACGGAAAGCATCAAGAACGAGACCGAAACACATAGAACAATTAAAGGAAACGTCAAGAACAAGAAGGAACCGTTCAAGGAGCGAGAAAGAAAACCATCCAGAATACGAAGGAAACATCAAGAACGAGGCGAAACACAAGAATAAGAAAGGAAACGTCAAGAAAAAAGAAGAAAAAAAACATTAAGATTACAAGAATGAAAAAAGATTAAAAAAATGGGGTTTAAGCGCTCTTACCAAGTTTTCGTCGAACATTGCCAACAAAATGAAACAGAAACAGAAACGGTTGGTGTCCACGTTTGGTGTTGTGCGGAGAAGGAGATTCGTTGGAACATATGCCGAAGTTCGTGAAATTTTTTTTTTTTTCCCCAAGAGACGAACCATGGAACGATTGCTACGATTCGTCTGGAAAACGGTCAGTCTGTATCTTGTGTGTGTGTATGGGTGTGTGTGTGTGTGTTGTGTGTGTGTGTGTGGTGTGTGTTTGTGTGTGGTGTGAGTGTGTGTGTGTGTGTGTTCTTTCTGTGTGTCTTGTCTGTCTATGTGTCTGTATGTCTGGCCTCTCTGTGTGTCAGTGTAGCTTTTAGGGACTTGGAATAGGTTAGGTAACTTTCTGGGCTGAAGGCGCAAACATTCGTATGCACTCACGCATTCAACACACACACACACACACACACACACAACACACACACAAACATGCGCGCGCACACCGTGCAAGGCGTGCACGCATTTACACGCACGCACGGCACACGCACGCACACGCACGCACACGCACGCACACGCACAAACACACACACACACACACACCACACACACAACACACACACACACACACTCTCTCTCTCTACTGCTCTCTCTCTCTCTCTCCCCTCTCTCTCTCTCTCTCTCCTCTCTCTGTACCTCTCTCTATGTCTGAATCATTTAGTGGAATGATGTTAAACTGAAAGAACAACACACACACATGGTGTTGAATCACGGCCGTGTTGGTGTTGATCCAGGGGTCATCTTTATGGCAGAGAGGTATCGTATATGTGATAATGCCACCACGAAAGGGACATGAGCGCTGGGATAGTTTTTACCAACAGGCTTGCAATGTCAAGATCTCACGTTTGTCCATTTCGTGCCTAAGGGTATTTTTGTGTTCTCTAACATTTATCTTTTCATCTGCATCAAGCATAACCTATAACATGATCTCTAAGGTCTTTTAAGTGTTTCATTTTCTTCAGCTAGCATAAGGGATGTAGACTTTTCTCAAAATGGCCCCCGACGCTCACCCTACTAACTTTAAATGCTTATAATTGATGGAACGGAAAAAACATACAGAATGGTTCTGTATCTTATAAAGTAATTGGCAGAAGTGTTTTGAATTGCATTAATTATCTCAGAATGCGTCATGGTGATAGTAATGTCCGTTTTGTGGTGATGGAGGTCACATAGTAATAATAATTTAATAATAATTTATTTGTATAGCGCTAAAATCATACAAGGTGTATGGTTCGGAGCGCGCTTTACAATAGCACATTAAAATCAACATTAAAAACGTGCATTAAAATCTACAAAAGATCTATGAAAGAGCCGTTTTACTGGAAAGAGTTATCGTGTGTGGACTGAAAGAGCCATCTTTACTTGAAGAGTTATCATATGTGGACTGAGATATTTTTTTTGTCGAAGAGTCATCGTATGTGACTGAAAGAGTTAGCTGTACTTGAAGAGTTACCATATGTGAATGAAAGAGTTATCTTTTTTTGAAAAAGTTATCGTATTGACTTAAAGTTAATATTGGCTTGCCATAGTTATCGTTAATGTCTGAAAGAGTATCTGTTCATGAAGAGTTATGGTAATTGTCTGA
Organism: Phymorhynchus buccinoides; assembly: GCA_017654935.2. Lineage (NCBI taxonomy): Eukaryota > Metazoa > Mollusca > Gastropoda > Neogastropoda > Raphitomidae > Phymorhynchus > Phymorhynchus buccinoides. Next base: position 1,872 of record JAGGCT020003774.1, read on the forward strand.
AAGAGTTATCTTGTTCATGAAGAATTAGGTAATGTCGGAAAGAGTTATCTGTTCATGAGAGTTATGGTAATTGTCTGAAACTGAGTTATTGTTCATGACAGAGTTAGGTATTGTCTGAAGAGTTATCTGTTCATGAAGAGTTATGGTATTGTCTGAAAAGAGTATCTGTTTCATGCAAGGAGTTATGTAATTGTTGAAAGAGTTATAGTTTATGAAGAGTTATGGTAATTGTTCGAAAGAGTTATCGTTCATGAAGAAGTTATCGTATTTGAGCTGAAAAAGTATCTTTCATGAAGAGTTATCATATGTGCTGATAAGAGTTATATTTTCATAAGAGTTATCGTATTTGACTGAAAGAGTTCTTTGTTTGAAAAGAGGATCTGACACAAAGTGCTCCACAGCCAGCAGGAGCGCCCAGGGTTCGGCTGTGGAATGAGTGGACTGATCGAGCAATGAGGTAGTGAGAATGAATAAAAATCCGATTACAATTCGATTTTTGTAGCTAACTGATTTTGCAGTATATTTTCTATATCAAATACTTAGGGGTTGCTGTATGCTTTCTCCTAATAAGGAAAGTTCGACTCATTTTTCTGCTGGTGTTTTGGATTCCTTAGCTCTTGGTGAAACAAACCAGATTGGTGCAAATAACCAAGGTAGACTTAGCTTATCTACAGCACTAGCTCACAAATGTTTTTTTTGGGGGGGGGGGGGGGGGGGGGGAGCATTCAAGATGTAGGCGATTTGTAGAAAATGTCGGCCGTTTGTCTGCAACGCAAAGCCATGCCCACCCGTCGTTTCTCTTCCTCCCCTCCCCCCTTTCCTAGGTCTGGACCTAGGCTGCCAGTACAACAAGGCATAATGTGTTAGCAGTCAGGATGGGGGCAGGCCACCTAGCAACACTATGGACTCGCTAGCAGCCACGACAACAACAGTGTTGTACTATGTCTGTGTCCTGTATCACACACACAGGTAGCTTTAAGGACTTGGAATAGGTGCTAACTTGGCTGGGCTGAGGCGCCACGCACGCACGCACTGGAACGCATTCACACACACACACACACACACAACCACACACACACACACACACACACACACACACACACACACACACACACACACACAAACACACACACACACACAATACTCTCTTCTCTCTTCTCTGTCTGTTCATGTTGTATCTCTCTCTTGTCTGAAATCATTTTAGGTGGTAAGGACGTTTTAAACTGTAAGAACAACACACACACTTGGTGTGAGTCCAGGGGCGTTTTGGTGGTGATCCAGGGGTTCCATCTTTACTGGCCACAGTTATCGTATATGTGATAATGCACACGAAAGCGGACAATTAATCGCTGGGATAGTTTTCTCAACAGGCTTGGCAAGTCAAAAAATCTCACTATGTTACATTTCGTGGTATGGGCATTTCTGTGTTCTCCAACATCGTTTTTTCATATCCATAAAGCATAACCTTTAACAGGTCTCTAAATGTCTTTAAGGCTTCAAACCGAGTCGGCCAATGCTTTCTTCAACTAAAGCCACTCTTTAGACTGTGTTTTTTTCTCAAAATGGCTACGATTACCCTACTATACTGTCAAAATAAGAAACGCATACTTTTTGAACTAAATTTTATTCCAAGTTTCTGACTTGTAGGTGGACGTAGTTGGGTTCAGAGAGTCGAGTTGCAGGGGAAGGAAGGGGGGTTGGCGAGATAATGTAGGCATGTAAATGTGTTGCAGGTTTATTAATGCTTGTCACAAAAAGTTAAGGAGCAACTCGATTTAAGGGAGAAAATGCGAAGTATAGCTGAGACTTGTAGGTGGTTTGCCGAGCCACAGTTTCTTAGTAATAACTGTTTTAAGTGCGTGAGAATGTGTAAACTAATTGTGTGAAAGTGTAAACCGCTTTCCCGGATCAAATTTTATCATAAAATTAAATGGTGTGGCATGAATGTGTAAACCAGAGTTGTCTTGACCTTTACCCAGAGTTGTGTTGATGCATTACAACATTACATTGAGTGGGTAGTAGGGATGATATTGGGTTAAGTAGTCGTTTCCCTTATGTCCTAGATTTATTTTGAGGAAGGGGAGGGGGTTATATGAAATAGTGTGTGTTAAGGTAATTTTTTAAACAAACTGATAAGGTGACTCCATTCTTCAGTCGCCTACTCGAGCAACGTGGATTTGAATAAGATTTTCCTTATACAAATTTTTCGAAATCTTTTCGTTGTTCCCACGGAATAGTTAGGGACTAAATTACTAATAAAATTTAAACTTAGAGTAGGTTTCTGCTAAAAATTTGTTTAAGTTAAGGGTTTGTGAATGTAAGCATTTGGTTAACTGGTTAACTGGTGCTTTGTATATGGCAGAGTTTTTACATAATTTAAAGTTTATATGTTTATGTGTTGATATGATTATTCAAATCAAAGTAAGGATATTATTTTTGTTTGTTATGTTTTTTTGTGGGGATAAAAGGGATGAAAGAAATTTCTTGGTGTGAATTTGCTTTGTTCTCCAAATCATGTGTATTTAATGTTACTGTTTAAATTATTTGCTTTTGACAAGATTAAGTTTAGGTGGTTTGATAATTGGTTTACTTTTCAAAATTTTGGTGACTTAAGTTTAATTTGAGCGTATTTGGCTTACAGTTAAATGTTTGAGTGTGTTTCTATTTTGAGTACTTGCCTTTGGCGTGGTTATGGAAGGGATTATTTAGAATAGGAATTCTAGTCTTTTGGGGGTAAAAGGAAGGTGGTATGAACTAAGGGAAATAATAATTTGATAAGGATGGTTGGAGCAAGGCGACAAGCTATAACCTAGTGTTTGTGGGAGGCTGCTGCATTAAATTGAAATGTTGATTTTAATGTGAGTTTTTATTTAAGATTTGAAGAACAAACTTTATGCGAGTATGCGCTAGTTTATACACTAGTTCAAGTATGCTAGGCTTGAAGTTTTATTCGTTAATGAATGGGGGACAACAGGGTGATGGTATTTTGTTTCGTTTCTTAGGCCCGCGGGTTTGGGGCTATACGCCTTGAGGGTCGCACACCTGGTCCGAGACTACAGGGATGCAGGGGAGAGGAAAGGCCTTTTCCAACGGTTGTGTGATTGTGTGCGTGAATGAGAAACAAATGGCGTGTGCGTGATTTTGAAAGAAAAGCAACAAGAACAAAAGAAAGCTGCGAACCTTGGATTGGATTATTATTTTACCTGGACGTTGGGGACTGCAAGACTCTTTTTTTTGGACACTCTAACATTCCGGACATTGCCGAGGGATGTTGTAATTGTGATTTACATGTTGTCAATAAAACTTTAACGAAATGGGGTTGGATAGTATTTTGCTTGGTTTTTAATAACCTTACCTAAGGGTTTATTTGTTTTGGTGGCTACTTATTAGTTTGGGTTAGTGGTTGCTGAGATATTAGGCGCTTCTTGAGCGAAATTGGTTGGTTGAGTTTGATCAATGGTTTCGGATCTTACTAGACATGTGATTGGTTTGTTTTTCTTTCGTTTCTTTTCTCGTGGCCAATCCTGTGTGGATTATTTGTATAGTCAGTTAAACATTGTCAGTCGGCGGGGGTTTGAGGCGTGACAGTCTTTGTGCAGGTCATAAGACTTGATGGCCACTGGTTATACTGTCTGCTCATGACTCGCTCCTTCACCGTCGTGACGGGTTGGACCTGCCTTAAGTTTTGTAGTGATGGCTGGCTTGGGTGGGGCAGGCGAGTAATCCTGTAGCGGATTTAGTGCCGGGCAGTGCACTTCCGTACACGTGGGCTCGTAGTCACACCTGAACCATCACATCGCGTTTATTTTTGTTAAGGTCGTGAGAGTGTGGGTTTCTTGGGAAGGGTGAAGGAAGGTTATTGTTCCTTTTGAGAGATTGTGAATGAGTGTGGGAAAGGGGGGGTTATTCCTTATTTTGAGAGTTTGTGTATGGTTGGATGACTGACTTTTGAGCGGGATTTGTTTCTCCTTTTAGGATTGTTTGATGATTGTCAAGCTGGTTGCAGTTTGAGAGGGTAGGGATCGAGTTTATTATTTGCTTATTGGTTCTTGTTGGTTTGTTATTAATAGTATGCTATGTGTTTTACCACCGTTTTACTCGTGTATGTATGAATAAACTGCTTCTTTCTTGCGTACAATTTACAACTCTGTGTCTGTGTTGTTTGGGTGTTTAGTTAGTGAGGGTTTTATTTATTTTATTTTGCTCAGGACCCCTCTGGTCATGACAGCATTTTCATACGTGTATTGGCCATCTGCATGCAAAGTTTGGAGCAAATGGATCAGCTAGGTACATTATAATAACTGATTTATCACATCAACCCGATTAATTTACTGCTTTGCACCACTCTTTAAATAACGGTCAAAAACGTACAATAAGCAACTCGACCCAGTTTGCTTGCATGACTTTTTGAAATCTAGGAACATGTACCATTTCAAAGATCCACATTAGAATTTGCGACTCGGTTGGTACCGGAAACGCCCCTTTTGGCCTAGTGGATCGCGAGGTCCTTGTTTCTCCTTTGGCACGCCACTTAACCCACTCTCTACCAAACATGATTTAAAATCGGTTCATTGGTTTTCGAGCTGTTGTTGACCAATATAACAAACAAAGAGAACTCAAAACAGGAGAGATGAAGGCGATAACATGACCAAACTTCTTTACTAAACAGTTTCTTCTTCAGGGGGAAAGGAAGTGGAATTTGCTCAAGATCTTTTGTTTTGTTCGTGTTTATCATTCAGTCAGTAGGCCTATTACTATTAGTCAGCTATTTCACTCTGTTCTACGTTTATTTCCTCACTTACTCACTCACTCTATCCTTCATTCATTTTGTTAAAAAAAATTACAACACTGAGGAGACAATCTGTGACATTCTTGTTCTCTTTATTCTTCGATAGAGGAAACATGCTTGTTCTCTTCATTCTTCGATAGAGGAAACATATTTGTTCGCTTTATTTTTTGAGAGAGGAAACAGGCTTGTTCTCTTTATTATTCGATAAATAAAACAGGTTTGCTCTCTTCATTCTTCGATAGAGGAAACAGGCTTGTTCTCTTTATTCTTCGATAGAGGAAACATATTTGTTCGCTTTATTTTTTGAGAGAGGAAACAGGCTTGTTCTCTTTATTCTTAGATAGAGGAAACATATTTGTTCGCTTTATTTTTTGAGAGAGGAAACAGACGTAAATCTTGTTCTGCGGCATCCTCTGGCGTTTTTAACCACACTAATGTAGACACATCCAAAAGCAATTGTTAGAACATCAATCGGACTGCCACCAGCACCCCTTACCGTAGGACTTGCACCCTGAAAATAAATAAAAGCAGGACCAAACTTCAAATAAGAGAACGTAGCATATTCATTTATTTATATCAAAAGTAGGCATATTGTCCTCATTGATGGTGTGTTGTTATATCATCATCATCATTTCTGTTTTTCTTATTATTACTAGTAGTAGTACTAGGCCTCCTCCTCCTCCTCCTCTTTCTCCGCCTCCTCCTGCTCATCCACCTCCTCCTCATACTACTACTACTACAGTACTAGGCCTCCTCGTCCTCCTCTTCCTCCGCCTCCTCCTCCTCCACCTCCTCCTACTACAACTACAACTACTACTACTACTACTACTACTACTACTA
>JAGGCT020003774.1:10000-11673 GCA_017654935.2 Phymorhynchus buccinoides
ACGAGCCTGAGATGAGAACAAAATATCAGAACTCCCAATGCTGACGGAAGAAGGAAGAGAGGGGAGGGGCAATGAGCAGAAGTTCTGTTTTGTCGTCATTAAGCTGCAGTTTATTCATAGACATCCATTGTTTTAAATCATGGAAACAGTTTTGAATTTTGCTAACTGCATCTGTGAGTTCAGACACAGTACTTGACTTGTACATTTGGGTGTCGTCAGCGAAGGCCTCAAGATACACGTGTACACTTTCTAAACACATAAATCAATGTGAAAATATCCACACAAATGCACATACAATGAAATGAGTTGACAATAGTATGCAACATTGTCTTATCAAACATAGAGCAATCTGTGTTAAAAGCCTGGTTAAATGTTCTCAGAAGTTCTGTATTTTTCATTGTTTAAATGTTGTCAGAAGGTCTATCTAAGTCTTCATAAACGGGAAAGTTGTCGGAACTACCAAAAAAACCCAGATTAGTTCTGTTTCCTTAAAATCAACCAATTTCAACATGTAACTAATGAAATCAGCAAAACAAGACTAAAGATCATTTGTGACATTTTTATTTAATTTTCTCTTATTGTTAAGATGTCTTCAGAAGTGTGGTGTAAAATCATAGTTGTCAGAACACAGTGTGTGTGTGTGTGTGTGTGTGTGTGTGTGTGTGTGTGTGTGTCACAGTAGCTTTTTCTCAGCTCCTTTCAGTTCATGCCTTTTGTGCGTACGTGCGTGCCTGCGTGGGTGGGGGTGGTGGTGATGAGGGTTAATAATAATAATAATAATAATAATAATAATAATAATAATAATAATAGTGAACTCATTTATATAGCGCACTCCTCCACCAAATGTGGAGCTCTATGCGCTTAACAACAACAAAATTTAAAAGCAAGAAATTCAACAACAAAACAAATAATCGCTCACACACATGCTAATAGGCATACACATACACACACCACCCCCACCCACGCAGGCGCGCACGTACGCACATATACACACACACACACTCACTCGCGCACGCACGCACACACACGCACGCACACGAACACACACACACACACACACACACACACACACACACACACACACACACACACACACCGTTACCATCACCACCACTCACCCCACCAAAGAGGGGGGGGGGAGGGGAGAGGGGGGAGAATAGAGTCGAGAAGTAATGTGGCCTAAAGGTTGTGATGTAGCTTGAATAGGTGGGTCTTGAGAGCTGATTTGAAGCATTGCAAGGACTCGATATGGCGAATTTCGTGTGGTAAGGAGTTCCAAGCTGATGGGGCCGAAAAGGAAAAGGAGCGCTCACCAAACATTTTTGTTCGTGTACTAGGAACACAGAGAATTTTCGAATCTGAAGATGACCGCAATTGCCTTGATGGAGTATAGACAGAAAGCATGTCAGAAATATAGCTAGGGGCATTTCCAGAGAAATAAGAATGACATAGAGTGGAAATTTTGTAGTCAATGCGTGGTTTGATGGGAAGCCAATGGAGGGATATCAGGAGTGGTTGAACATGATGATACTTAGAGACCTTGAGGACAAGTCTGGCAGCAGAGTTCTGGACTTTTTGAAGCTTGTCAATGAGGTGTTGGGGGCAGCCATACAAGAGTGAATTACAATAATCTAGTTTAGAGAGAACAAAAGCGCAGTATCTATAGACAGAAG
>JAGGCT020003775.1:0-11671 GCA_017654935.2 Phymorhynchus buccinoides
TGTTAAAATATTTTCAGAATCACATCATTTAGACTAGATGTGGAATGTTGTCTGTAGCGCACGCACGCACGCACGCACGCACGCACGCACGCACGCACGCACACGCACACGCACACGCACACACACACACACAACGGTCAAAGACACCTTTTAGTGTCTTTGGTACGGTGTAGAGTGGCACAGAGGTAACGCGTTCGCCTCGTGTCAAGTAAATCCGAGTTCGAACCTGGGTACAGGGGATATTTCCTCTCATTTTGCACTAGGCCTTACGGTCTGAACGTGGAGTCTTTCGCATGAGACGATAAACCGATGTCCCGTGTGCCCATGCACTTAGCACACGTTAAACCCAGTGGCAACGAAAAAGTTGTTATTTGGTCGAAAATTTCCCCACCCCCCCCCCTTTCCTTCCTCATCAGTCACACAAAAACTGCATGCACATTTTTTTTTAATAGGGTGGCGCGCCTCTGGCTGCGACGCGCCCTCCAGGTGGGAGCAACCCGAATTTCACAGAGACACCTCTGTGACTATAAAGTACCTAATACCTAATACCTTTTTTCTCATCTTGATTTGTTTCCCCAAGAAACATAGCACAATGGTCAACCTATGGCGATATTTTTCACGCCAGAGGGCAGTCAATGCACTAGGGGCTTATCACGCGATTTTCTTACTTGGGCGTAGTGAAGAGAGAGAGTGATGGTAGGACCACTCACTGTCTCTCTCTCTTTCTTTATCCCCAACTAATAACATAGAGAGGATTAGCCCCACACGAGCGTCATGCCCTCTGGCGTGAGAAAAAATCGCACTAAGTCTCTCATTCACCAAATAATTAGTTTGAGACATGACAATAAGACAGCAACATACCAATAAACATTAATATACCGATCTTCAAGTAGTGCTAAAGAGGCATGGAAGCGTGTGATATAAAACAATGTCTTGACATATCATTTGCGTATATTAGCCCATAGGCTTAGTGTAAACGCGTGTAAGAATACACCGTTGCTATTAGAAACTTGACGTCACAGTTATTTATCTTGACATATCATTATCATTCTCACACATCAAGGTACACTCGCATGCGACTATCTGCAGTACTCAAGCCATATTTTCTTTATTTGCATCAAGTGATGTTTAGTAAAACAAAAAGCCCAAACATACTCCTAACCCTATGCCTTAACCCGATAAATGCAAAAGTTGTTTCTGATGAACATTTTACATTGAAAAGAAAATTGTGAAGAGTAACTTTTAGTGAAATTGCAAATGATAAAAATAGCGGCTAACAACCACATACTCAAGTTAGTTGTCACTGCAAATAGCGCCTTCTGAGCAGGACGCATAAAAACGTCATCTTAGTGAACTTACGCAATCACTGAAATTACGTCATCATTGAAAGTTCGTCATTGGTGAAATGACAATAACTATGGCCTGTGATTGCAGTGTAAAAAGAATATGTCATTGTAAAGGCTATTTTTTTATACAGCAAATTCCAGTAGGTTCATGTTTCGATTAATAATCAGTTTCCTTTCATAATGTATCAATGTGCAAGATCAAAATAGCTCACGACTTTCTAACTTGGAGAACTATATTATTTGTGGATGAGTGGGATTTTCTTGCTACGGTGAAGTGGTTAGTATTATTTTAGATCTGCATGCATGGCGTCTCGCTTCTTCGTTGCGTGTTTGATTATCATCTGAAAGAGGTAAAATATCGGTATATATCCGTTATTAGGACTTTGTGAGTGAGATATTGCTTTTATCCTATCTCTTGTGGCTTGCTGTTTATCACACTCGGTCTCCGACCTCGTGTGATAAACAGCAAGCCACTCGAGATAGGATAAAAGCAATATCACACTCGCAAATCCTAATAACTGATAATGTACACTTTGTATTATCTTTATATATTCCTCGACATATGAATAAAATATTGCTTTAACAAAGAACTAATAAGAAACAGACATCTCCATGTATATCAAATTATTAATGAAAGAATAACATCAGTAAACGAACAAATAAGGCAGAGGATGTATATATACGTTTGTCACAGAGAAAAGCATTTTATATTCCCAAAGCTTTCCCCCCAGGAAAGAAACAAAGAAGCATTTTTTTGGGCAGATATAACCGCCACTTCTCAGAAAACGTTTGGTATTCCATATTCATATTTCATATGCAACATTAAAAAAGCTGGCAAAAAACAAGCTTGGTTAAAATTTCCCCCGACGTATCGTCTCTCAACTTTTCCCAGGGGTCTGATATATGCAATATATGTTTCAATGCACACACCCCCAAAACGAGCCAGCAGGGAGAAGAAAAGCAAAAAACCCGATGCCGTCCCCCCCAGATGGAAAGAAATAAGTTGAAAATAGAAAGAGATCAATAAAAGAAAGAAAAAGAAAGAAAGACAGGGCAAGATAAGGAAAGACAACAGGACAGAAAGAAGAACGGGAAAAACCCCAATAAGGAAGGAAGGAAAGAACGAACGAAAGAAAGAAAGACGAAAGATTATTGTTTTTGTTTTGTTTTTTAAATCAACATCCTAGCCTTGTAGAAGGAAGTTGTAGACAAGGGCAATACTGTGTGTTCTACACCACACCAATACGATAAATACAATAATAATAATAATAATAATAACAGTACATTTATACAACATTTACTTGTTTATACAACTGGTGTTATAAAATACATTTCGGATAATTGAATAGTACAATTGATTGAGTACAAGTGATAAATTACAAGAGCATGATCACAAAATAAACAACAAATAAAAAACCCATGATTTTAAAAGAGTGAGAATGACCATGATGCTGAAAATCGAAAACTCTCTACATATTTTTTTTTAAAGGGTTTTAAATAAATTTGTATTCACAATATCTGAAATTAGAAATGCGCAGAAAGAGGACAGTGTGCTGAGAGAATCAATAATATTGAATGACAATATTAAGAAAAAACAACAACACACGAACAAACTATATATAAATTTAAGCAAACAATGAGAGACTTAGTGCGATTTTTCTCACGCCAGAGGGCATGACGCTCGTGTGGGGCTAATCCTCTCTATATTATTAGTTGGGGATAAAGAAAGAGAGAGAGAGACAGTGAGTGGTCCTACCATCACTCTCTCTCTCACTACGCCCAAGTAAGAAAATCGCGTGATAAGCCCCTAGTGCATTGACTGCCCTCTGGCGTGAAAAATATCGCCATAGGTTGACCATTAAATAGCAATGCTAAATAAGTAAATAAATATGCATGAAATCAACAATGACTGGAACAAAGCAGGAGCATCTACATACATGTCATCTCCATGACCGTGGCAAGCAACTAATCACAACAACAACAACAACAACAAAAACAACAGCAACAACAACAACAACAACAACAACAACATACGGTATTTATACGGCGCTGAATCTTGATATAAATCAAATCAAAGCGCACACACACGTTAGCATTCATAACGCATTCAAACAAAAATGCAATACAAAGCGAGCACACACGTTTGACATAAATGGCATACAGCAGAAACAGACCTAAAGGCAGAGAGAGAGAAGAGAAAGAGAGTGGAGCCTCAATCACGGGGGGGGGGGGGGGGGGGGGGGGGGGGGGACAGGTGGGTTTTGAGGTTAGATTTGAAGGCTGAGAGGGTCGGTCGCTGACGGAGGGAAAGAGGAAGTTTGTTCCAAGATGTCGGTCCTGAGACAGCAAAAGAGCGCCGACCAAAAACACGAAATACAAATTTGTGATAAGCATGTAATTAAAGCAAAAACGAAAAACAACAATAGTATTCTAAAATCTATGCCCTATCTCAACACGGGTTTATATGGAAGCCACTGAATGTCAAAAAGAGTTTTCTTTCCACACATTGTTTTATGATAACATTCAGTAAAGAATTGCTTTACAACATCTTCAGAAATACTGAAGTGCAAGGTTTATTATTATTCTACTTGCACTTGTAAAAATAAAATAGAGCTAATAAAATTATACAATCCAACACTATGTCAGTCTTAACTTTACTAGTACCAAAAAGAATAAGAGTTTTTGAAAACTTTAGATTTTCACAATTTTCACAAGCAGTTTTCAAAAGAATATCCAAATCATTCCAAAAATGTTTTGCAATTCGACAATGGCAAAATAATTATACAGGTATGCATGATAGTTTCCTCTTCCTCGTAGGACGAGTCAATTATATTGCGTATGAAAAGGTATCTACGTGTGGGAAGTACTCTAAGTAATAATCTATGTTGTAACCATCTGAGTTGTGTGTCAGTGGTTGAAGAAAAGCACTTTAAAAAATTGATTTCCATTTCAGGTTGTCATAGGGTCTTTGCATATTCTTAGCATACATGTGAAAACAAAGTTAACGAAACAGGCAAATCGTTTCTTTTAAAATCCGATGTTTTCTTAAGAAAATTAAATTATCAACAACAACAAAAGCATTGCAGAAATACCAATTTCTACAAACAATTCAAATGTCATTCCCTTAGACCTAATAGTAGTATCATCAGGAGTTTCTTATCCCATGTTCAGGGATCTTAAATTAAAGTGGATCTTAGTGATCATACTAAACATGAACAAAAAATACATTATGATTGAATGTTCAATGGTGAAACAAAACAAATAAAATGTATTATGCGTTAATGTACATTATAAACATAGTTCAAAGCAGCCAGCTACATCAACTCACCTCAGCTCAACTCTGTTTTATTTTGTCCTCATAAAAAAACAAGGATAATGTTCTTGCGGACACGTCAAATAGCCTACACACAAGAAACCAAACAATTTATAAAAGAACAAAATAAATTGTAATTACATGCTTTAAAAGTATTATGTCACACTTCACACACCCTAACAGAGACCTTAACATACACTCACACACACAGTGGACCAAACAAGATTTTTACATCAAAGAGGCCAGGCTGTGGCATAGCGGCCTGTGGCATAGCGGTATGGGAGTATAAACAAATATCGCCCCTTCCCCCATCCGCCCCACTTTACTCCCACCCTTCTACCCATTCCCAAATGGCAATCCTTCCTCCACGACCCCACCCACCCTCTAGTCTATCCCCCCATTTGCTTGCATGCCCCTTTTTCTTTTCCCCTCAACCATATCAAAATTCAAACTCAAATTCTTTTATTTGTCGCAAAACCATCTAAGGAATTATGGAACAAACCAAAGCACACGGTGCTCTCGCCACACCGGAATTATTTAAACAGATGTGGTAAACAGTAAACACATACCACGAAAAGAAACAAAACAAAAAGCGCAGGGTAAAGATGGTGACAAAGTAAATGTTATTGTAGCAAATAAGGAGTAAGAGTAGTAAACCTCTCGTAATCATGTACAGCGGACAGCGAAACATTCATGTTCGTATCAACATTGATCTACTACAGTGTCTGCCCCAAAGTCACCGGAAGTTAGTGAACAAGGGGACTGTATCAGTGAGCCACAAAAATCAAAGGAGGTAACCCCACCTGAAACGGCCAATAGTTACCACAGTCGCTGCTGACTATTCTGTGCTGTATAATTATGGAGCTTTATAGGGACGATCTACGGAAATGCGTGAGCTCAGAAATAAATAAGAAGAACGTGGACAGAAGAAAAAGAAGACAGGAAGATTGATGTGTGGAAGATTGGCTGCTCTTAGATCATGATTGCCGTGTCTGCTATTACAAGATGTCATTGGTTTTAAACACAATTGCTTTGACTTTTAAAGGGTTGCTGAGTGTTGTCCCCATTTCTCTTCACCCTTGTCTTGGTTTTGTTTTTTACTGTCTGGCTTTCTTCATTTGTGCATGAAAACAATATTAATATGTATACCCAATGTCCTTTGCCCGATCTATGACCAGCAAATGAGTATAAGTGTGTGTGTGTGTGATGTATGTGTGTGTGCGTGCGCGCGCGCGTGTGTGTGTGTGTGTGTGCGTGTGCGTGTGTGCGTGTGTGTGTGTGTGTGTGTGTGTGTGTGTGTTAAATATCACATGAAATACTGCATGGAATTACTTTATATTTATATTGTGTGTGCCTTTCATTTAACGTCTATCCACTTCTCGTGATATTAGACGGTGTGTGTGTGTGTGTGTGTGTGTGTGTGTGTGTGTGTGTGTGTGTGTGTGTGTGTGTGTGTGTGTGTGTGTGTGTGTGTGTGTGTGTGGTGTGGTGTGTGTGTGGTGTGTGTGTGTGTGGTGTGGTGTGGTGTGGTTGTGTGTTGTGTTTGTTGTGTTTGTTGTGTGTGTGTGTGTGTGTGTTGTGTGTGTGTGTGTGTGTGTGTGTGCGTGTGCGTGCGTGTGCGTGTGTGTGTGATAAAATGAGTTGAAGTCGGTGGTGTATGAATTATGTCCTGGTTGTAACATGTTGTCAAAGGTCAGCGTCAACGTCAAGGGTTGTGGCCATTGGTTACAGACTCAAAGATGTAGGCCTTGTAGGTCACACATTTACGTTTTAACAATATACGTTTAATTTTTTTGCAGTTACAGGCGGGGCTAAGATGTGAGGGGCAGGGGTGGTACAGGGCGGGGCAGGTACAGGGCGTAACGTGGCAAGGACATATCTGCCGCTCGGCGATGCCCTTGTGTTACTGTTAAAGTTGATTTAATTTATTTTCGCAGAGATTTCATAATGTTGCTCATCTGGCGGCCTGTTTATAGGCGTGTTTTCGTATAGGCGAACAGGTAAAGTAGGCCTTTTCTCTATTGTCATATTTTCGTATTGTCCATTCAATGAAGTTGGCTGCTTGTTTATCACCATGTTTTCATACTGTGCATGAGACGAAGTTGGCATTTTCTGTGCTGGTGTATTTTCATACTGCCCCAAAGAAGAAGATGGCATCTTGTTTTTTGCTGCATTGTCATACTGCAAGGGATCTGTCGTTGGCCTCTCGTTGATGTTGCATGCAGCATTTACGTAATGTTGACTATTCTGGATACTCGTTTCATTGTGTGTAGTGATTTCACCTGAAACATAAGAGTGGATAAGGTGAATAGTGCAGTTGGTAACGGGCAAAAATAGCTTGGATGTGGACACGCAAGACAAAAAGTACCAAACTTTGTGTATCACTTCTTTAGACCCTAACGAACACTTTTAGACGTGGCGCGCTTAGATATGAGGTATGGCTCTTGGTCACGTGACGTCATTTCCTTTCGCAGCCATTGATACTAACTAATCTCTCAATTGTGTCAAACTATAACCATTTTCTTACCTGTTAAGGTCTTTATAGGGGTTTGCGATTGTGCTGAATCCATTTTTGACACAAACAATGAGATAAGAAGTCATCTGAAATGATGTTTTACATATTTTCATCAGATCAAAAAGCCGTCAACGCCACAAATTCTATAACCAGTCCTAGAACTGTCAATGCAAATGTCACACGCATTTCAGTTTATTTTGTGCACTTGCACTTGCACAGCTGTCCAAATCCCACTCCAAATTTTCCACAGGAGCATCTCCTACAACCACTGTCACTTTTACAGTTGCACTTCACCAGCTCCCGGCAATCTTTAGAAGCTGCAGGCAGCGTTGTCCAAACAGGTGTCAACGACTTGCTGTCCTCGTCAAACTTCCACCCCCAGTCTTCTGGAGAAGGGGCTTGCTGTTGTGGTTGGTGACTTGTGGCCCAGATTCCAGTCTGATGGGGTGCTCGTTTTGCATGTTGTAGCAAAGCGTCTTGTGTTGGTGGAATGGCATCCATAGACTTGTTCTTCTGGAACAAAACGTGTCTTTGCGAGCCTCATTGACAGTGAGCTGAGCTTGTCTTGTCATACAGAACAACAGTGTAACGTTCCAAGAGTTTGAAGTGTTCTTTGCTGATGTCCAGTTCTGTGAATGGACACTCAGCCATGCGCTTGAAGGCAGAAGTCACATCTGGGTAACACTTCCATGCTTCCAAAGCTGTTTTCTTGCCTTTCCCAAGGAAAGATGACACAGAATCACAACCTGTGAAACTGTGGAAAGCAGGCAAGGCAACACACTTGTCTTCTCCGAGAGCCTCAGCAATGCTATTGATGTGGATGTAGGTGAACTTCTTGCCCACTCCAAAAGCCACCCAAATGTGTGCTTGATGGCATTATGCTCTTCAGAAGATTGAACTTTCCAATCAGGATCACGATTACATCAGTGTCAACAGTCCGCACCAAGCTTGTTGCAGCACTAGTTTGCAGGGCATCTTGTAAGTGAATGACCATTCTGGTGTCAACCTCCTCATGGTCACATTCTGACATGCTTCGGTTTGACCCCTTGATCACAGTTCCCTGTCCGTGAGTGACAATGACCTCCTTCGCTGGGTGAAAGTCAGCCTTTGCTATCTTGTCTGAGAGGAATGCAAACAGCTCTTTCTTGTCGTCTGGGTCTCTCAGGAAATCGTGCCATTTTGGGGGAATCTTGTTCTGGCTTTGGACTTTTCTTCGTGTTACTTTTCCTCTCTTTTCCCTTGTTGACTCCTTGATGCTGCTCTTTGTATACGTGTCCCAGACGACATCCAGTCTTTGAGCATTCTCTAACTGATCTCGAAGATATGGAAGAAACACGGCATCAGCATATTCCTCAAATGTTGTGATGCCACCAGTTGGCAAGAAGTGGACAACAGCCGCACCGTCAACAACTTTTACGTCAAAGCTGCTTGGGGGCTCTTTCTCAGAGGTCTCTCTCTCTAGAGCTGCAACAATGTCAGGCTGAACCTCAAGAACGTTGATACTGGGGCATCTGTCAGAATCTTCAGCTTCTTCAATGTGCTGAAGACATGCTTCAAGTTCCTCATCACAGAGAAGTTCTGAATGATCAGATGTGTTGCTTTCAGCCTGTGTTGTCTCGGTAAGGCAAGCCAGCAGATCAGATTTCATCCCAAGACACAACTTGTCTCTGCCAGAGAGCGCAGGAGGGCATGGGTGATTTTTATGCATGAAGAAAGTGTCCATGTGCACGTCTCTATGCTGTGCCACAATGTACAGTCGAGAGAACAGGTCCACATCTGTCCTCAGTGTTGCGATCTTGTCAGCTTGTTTTGTTTTCACTTTGGGTGTTGATGACTTGAAGAGTGGCAGATAGTTCTTCTTGATTGTGTCATGGATGGAGCGTTTGCGGTCTATCAGCACAGCTTTTGTGTATTCTTCAAACTGCTGCTTCCCGAGTGACTCCACATTGTGAACTGTGTTTGTGACTAATTCATCCAAAACATCACAAGTGTCCAAGGTTTGCAGTTCAGGAGAACTATCTACGAATGGGTTGCCCATTTCACTGATAGTCTGGATGAGATTCAGTGTGCTCTGTTTGAAAGCCTTCTGAGTGGCTAGTCCTTGTTCATGGTGAAGCTGGTTTTCATTGTCATCTTCTTTGAGAAGGTCTGTCTCAAACTCTTTTAGGAGTCGTGCTTGCTCTGGGCCAGCAAGCATCCACTTTCGAAAGGCTGAAGGAGTTTCAGTCAATCCAAGGGCACCACCTGCACCTTTCACCATCCCATTGTTTTGTTCATGAGCGTGGTCGAGGGGTAAGGCTGAGAACCGTTTGGTTGTTTTGTTTAGATGACCCAGTTTCCATTATGCACAAACTCTTCCATGATGGAGGCAGGCAAGGTTTCCATGTCTCTGATGTGCACAGGGATCCAACGCGCATAATTGAAGTGTTCAAGTGCAAAGAACCACAGAGCCAAAGCCTTCAGGATTTCTACATAGAGTTGGTAGTTTCCAATACGATGAGGTCGAACGAAGATGAGAACCATGAATTATATTCTGAGCACGGTATCCCAGTACTGGAAAGTTGGGCTCTTCTTGACCATTTCCTGTCTCCACGCATAAAACCCATACTTAGACCCAAACTATAGAGAATTTGAGACGACTTTGGTCTCCATAGGAGTTTGTTCAGTGTCACAGTGCAATACAACGAAATGACGTCACGTGACCGGAAGCGCGTGACGCAGATTTAAGCGCGCCACGTCTAGATGTGTTCATTGGATCTAAAGAAGTAACACACAAAGTTTGGTGTTTTTCTCCAGCGTGTCCACTTGTTCCTTTTGCCCACTTCACTATGATAAATGAACCAGAGATGCCTTGGTTGTGGTCTGGAACAGTGTTTCTCACCAGCATATTCATTGTCAACAACAAAACAATCATCATCATCCTCTTTCTCCTCTTCCTCCTTCTCCCCATCATCATTATCATCTCAAACTAGTGATACCATTGAATACAATGTGTAATGATTGTGGTCTAATTCATTGCAGGTATTTCCATCACTCTCCCATCTACCACCATCGTTTTCATCATCATCATCTGATCGTAATCATCTTCCTCATCATCATCAACACCGTCAACATCATGCTATCCAGACTAGTACACTATTTAAGCAACAAATCATAATTCTCATTGTTACCATTGTCGTCATCATCATCAATATCATCGTCGTCTTCATCATCATCACCATCGTTATCATCAAGGAGCTTTTCTTCTTACCCTGAGGCGAGATGTGGTGAAAGTGGTCTAGTTCACTGTAGGTGTGTTCATCCTCCCGTCTTCCAGTGACTGGTTTTCCATACACAGGATCCCCTAATAAACATAAACCATTTGAAAAATGTCGGTACCATTCTGTCGTTTTCGTCTGTGGCTGCAGGATAGTAAAGGAGGAAGCTGTTATTCTATATGGATGGCTAGGATATAATTTTATTAATATTGCAGATGCATTGTCCAGGGTACATCCCCATTCTGCTTGACGAAAGGGTTTGATGACATCTGGCATTGGGGAAGGTCCCTTTATCCTCAGCTCTAAGATACAGTGCAAAGGCCTCCTAAATTGAGAGTCACAGTCTTCCACAAAAGACCTAGCTGAACTCTTTAAAACCAAGGGCGTGTCAAGGGGTAATATATATAAATATAATGATAATTAATAATACGAGGGAGAGGAAACACCGAGAGAGAGAGAGAGAGAGAGGAGAGAGAGAGAGAGACAGAGAAAAAAAAAAGAGAGAGAGAGAGAGAGAGGGAGACAGACAACCAGACAGGCAGACAAAGGGAAGACAGACATACAGACAAACAGAGAGGCAGACAGAAAGACAGACATGATGAGAAAAGTGACAAAAATGCAAAACAGAGAAAGGCAGACGGACAGAGAAACAAACGGGTCAAGAGGCAGACGGAATTAGACTGACAGACACAGACAGAACAGGAAGAGAAACGAGCTTACTCCTCTTCCAAACACAGATGATAACGATAACCAGCGCGATGACAATGACGATGCCTCCCGCTGTGCCACCAGCAATGGCTGCCACATTCAGGTCACTTTCACTGCTATCATCGTTGTCGTCATCATCATCATCATTTTTGTTCGTTGTTGGTGTGGTTTGTCCTGGACCTGATGTAGCTGTCAGTACTTTGACCAAAAAAAAACACATATAAATAAAGAAATTAGTTAGTATGAAATAGATAAAAAAAATAAAGAAGGAAAGAAAGAAAGAATGTAGTTACAACCCTTTCACCGCTAATGTCTATTTATCACCACAAAAAAAATATGGTTTAACATCTACGTCATTAAAAAGCATCAAACCAGGGCCTGCCTGTTATCTGAAGACCCTATTTTCTTAACTTTGGGAGGTAAATATAGGCCTAATGTTATATGTGTCGCTGAGGAATTCCCAATATTGCAGATATTTGTTTTTATCTCTACCCAATTATGTTTAATGGTATTCTTTGGCTGAAAATGGCTG
>JAGGCT020003776.1:0-11659 GCA_017654935.2 Phymorhynchus buccinoides
TCTATCTCGCTAATTATTTTTGTTTTTTATTTTCTATAAGACTATATTGAGATACTCATGTCAGTAATTCAATCTTAATATGAAATTCTCTCTCACAGGATTAATATATAAATTATATATAGATTATAGAGATATCTATGATAATCTATAAAATAGTACATACTCTCTCTTTCTTCTCCGACTATATATACCTCTCTATCCCACTCGCCTTATCCGCACTGTTGGCTCCTTCACCTCTTTTTTACTCTTTGTTCTTACTATCATATAGACTCTAATATCCACTCTCATCGCTTATTTATCTACTCATCTCTATCACTGTCCTTCATGCTCTCATAATCTACATTAATGATTTTCTTCATCTCTCCTATCTCTCTAATATCTCATATCTTCT
Organism: Phymorhynchus buccinoides; assembly: GCA_017654935.2. Lineage (NCBI taxonomy): Eukaryota > Metazoa > Mollusca > Gastropoda > Neogastropoda > Raphitomidae > Phymorhynchus > Phymorhynchus buccinoides. Next base: position 392 of record JAGGCT020003776.1, read on the forward strand.
ACCCTCTTATCTATATATTGTTCTCTATGCATCTCTGTCCTCTCTACTACATTTATTATCCTCACTCTATCGCTCATAATCTTTTCGCGGTAATTGTTTTTATCTCTATCCTATCCTTTCTCTCATAGCGCCTATCTCAGATACTATATAATATAATTCTCTCTCTCCCAAGATATATCCCCCATCCTCTCTATATTTCTCTCTTCTCTTTTTCCAGTGATCAGCCTTTATCTCTCTCCCCCACCCATATTTAGCAATGCTCCCTCGTCTTTTTTTACTCTCTTATCTTCTTCTCCTACATCATATCTCTAAGAGTGAAGTTTATGAGTAGCTCTTATGATACTTATACACAAAATCTCCTCATGATCAGGTTTTCTTTTTTGGTTCTAATATGAACTCCTAGTATCTCTGCTGCTGCTATATCATCTCGCCGTCTTACTCTATTACTATACTTCTTACTCTCTCTCTAACACTTAACCCTCTCTCTATCTTTTATTTTTTATAACTTCTCTCTTCTCTTCTCATATCTCTCTTCTATATTCCATATACTACTCCCACTTTTATTCTCTTCCCATTCCCTCTTCTACCCTATCTCCTCTCCCCCACCCATTTGTAAAGCAGTAACGCCTTTTTGTCTGTTTGTTCGGAAACACTATTCGTCTTTACTCCCTTTCCATTAACATTGTTTTTAATGTTATGCGTGCGCGAGTATGTCCGTGTGTGTGTGTGTGTGTGTGTGTGTGTGTGTGTTGTGTGTGTGTGTGTGTGTGTGTGTGTGTGTGTGTGTGTGTGTGTGTGTGTGTGTGTGTGTGGGTGTGTGTGTGTGTGTGTGCGTGCGCACGTGTGTGCGTGTGCGTGTGTTGTGTGTGTTGTGTGTGCTTTGTGCGTGTGCGTATGTTTGCGTGTGCGTACGTGCGTGCGTGTGTGTTATTGTTTGGTATTGTTCTTTATTTTAATGTCTTTTCACACAGAAAGGATATTAGACCAGAAATGTGTGTGCTTGTGCTTGTGCTTGTGCGTGTGTGTGTTTGTGTGTGTGTGGTGTGTGTGTGTGTGTGTGTGTATGTGTGTGTGTGTTTGTGTGTGTGTGTGCGTGTGTGTGTGTGTTGCGTGCACGTGTGTACGTGTGTGTGGTTGTGTGTATGTCTTTGTATTATGTTGTGTGTTGTGAGAGAGAGAGAGGAGAGAGAGAGAGAGAGAGAGCCGTGAGAGAGAGAGAGAGAGAGAGAAAGAGGGAGAGAGAGAGAGAGAGGAGGGAGAGAGAGAGAGAGAGAGTTTGCGCTTGCATGCATGTGTGTTGTGTGTGTGCACGCGCGCGCGCGTGTATTTGTGCGTGTTTCTGTCTGTCTGACTGTCTAAGTGTGCGTTGTGATAATCTTTAGCAATACACTTTTCTTAGAAACCACAAACAGTACGTAAGACGACCAAAGTTTGCACACTGATAAATACTAGCAAGACCTTTCCAGCGACTGCTTCTATGAATACATTGCATCACCTGAGCCGCGTAGCAGCACATTCTAAGTTTTCTTCTTCTTCTTCTTCTTTTGAAAGAGAGTGGGGAAAAGCCTACCTAAAAAAAGGGGGGGGGGGGAGTGAAAAGGAACAAGGAAAAAAGGAGGAAAGGAAGAAAAAAAGAAAAGAAAGGGTGAAACCTGAAGGCGGAAGTGGTGGTGTGGTTGCATGATGATGAGTGAGCAGGATAGCGGATGATTGATGACTGGGTGTGGTGTGGAGTTACATATTTTGTTAATGTAAATTTATGTTTCATACTTTTTTTGTCCGTCACCGAAGGTGAACGGACTTTGCGATGGGCTGGTTTGTATGTTTTTTTTCTTCTTTCTTTTTTTCTGTCTGTCCCAAGGATATCTCCCGAACCGCTTGACCGAATCGCGTCAAAATTTTGTGTGAAGGTGTGCCTCCTTAATAGGAAGAGATCGGCGCAAACCATTTTGCCGTCGTGACCTTGACCTTGAAAACCGAAAATCTATTTTTTAGCCATATCTCGGGCACCAGATCGACATAGGATGTTGAAACTTGGTATGAAGGTGGTTTGGCTTATGCCCGTTCTGATTGATGGCATACCGATCAAGGTCAAGGTCAAGGTAAAAAAGATCGCTGGAGCCTGAAAATCGGAGGGTCATTTTTTTCTCCTTCTGTCTGTCCCAAGGATATCTTTCGAACGGGGTTGACAGAATCACGTCAAATATTGTATGCTGGTGTGTCACCATGAGAGGAAGGCATCCGCGCCTCCTTAATAGGAAGAGATCGGCGCAAACCATTTTGCCGTCGTGACCTTGACCTTGGCGTACGACCTTGAAAACCGAAAATCTTTCAGGGGCCATAACTCCCACACCGTTAGTGTTAGAGTCTTCAAATTTGGCATGAAGGTACTTTGGCTTATGCCCGTTCTGATGGTGGCATACCGATCAAGGTCAAGGTCACGGGTAGGGAGATCAGTAGGCCTTGAATGTGGTAGGGGTCTACACATTGGGTTTTAAGCCATATTTTCCACATTGGTACTTGCCAGAAGCGCTTCAGATTGTGTGTGGTACTGTATAACCTAGAGACGAAAACACCCGAGCATAAATTATCACCATGCTGACCTTGACCTTGAAGTGTGACCTTGAAAACCGAAATTTCCTTCTTTGCGCTATATGTTTCTTCTTCAAGCTGTATCTCGTGAACTAGAAGACAGAATCCCTTCCAATTTTGTGTCAGGATGTGACACTCTACGGGGTGTCGCAAGTGCGTGGCATTGCTGGTGACGGACATGTCTGCCGCTCGGCGACGCCCTTGTTTTGTTTGTTTTTTACACGGAGGAAGACAAGTTTCCATGGGCGTTGCACAATGCCAATGGACAATAAAGAAACTTATGACTTATGACTTTATGACTCGATCGCTCAGACAGTTTCCTGTCAATTGTGAGCGCAGATGCGTCATGCTGCCGTTATGCGCCTAACTAAAAAAATAGTTAGGACCCAGCAAGTCCGACTTCGGCTGCAGGAAATATTTTTTTGAAAGTATGTCTTGAAAAAAAAAAGTCTGGAGAATGGACCGGTAAGGCAGAAAGATAGTAGATGCCAGTAAGCAAAGGGAAAAGACAGAGTCAAAAAGAGTGACATATTAAAGGAAGTTGCAAGCACAGAACTTTCAGAAAGGTGGGGGGACTATTTATGCAAAAGATCCCCGGTATCCCCACGGGGGGATTCTAAGGTTTTAAGTTTCTAATAATTATTTCTATGCTTTACTTACTTTTCGCTATCCCACATTTGCACGTCTGCATCTACTGCATTGTCAGTCTCTGTGACTGTTGTCTATCTTGTCTATGGTTTTCTAGGATGTCTACGCGTTTGTCTATCTGTATGTTTGTGTGTGCGCATGTGTGTTTGTCTAGTGTCTGTCGGTGTGTCTGTCTGTCTGTCTGTCTGTCTTCCTAAACATTGCTAGAGGTGCGAAGGGTTCAATGATTTGTTTTCCCTCTATTTGCTGTGGGAGGGATCCACAGCCCAGGCTGCCTAGAGTTTGTGTTTGGCACCTGGGAGACATTGACTCGGTTTTAATGAGGGGAGGGGTGGTGCATGACACAGAGAGAGAGGAAGATGAGAGAGAGGGAGAGAGGAGAGAGGAAGAGGAGAGAGAGAGAGTTAGAGAGAAGAGAGAGAGAGAGAAGAGTACGAGAGAGAGAGAGAGAGAGAGAGAGAGAGAGGACGGAGATTGCGAGAGATTGAGGGATGGAGAGAGAGAGAGAGACAAGAGAGAGAGAGGAGAGAGAGAGAGAGAGAGAGAGAGAGAGAGAGGGAGAAGAGAGAGAGGGAGAGAGAGAGAGAGAGGAACGAGATAGAGAAGAGACGGACGAGATGATGAGAGGAGATGTACCTAAGCCGACTGAGAGAGAGGAGAGAGAGAGAGAGAAGAGTGAGAGTCGAGAAAGAGGTCGGAGTGGGCGAAAAACACGCGAAAAGAGAGAAGCGTGTGTGCGTGCGTGCGCGCGCGCGCGCGCGCGCTGTGTGTGTAGATGTGTGTGTGTGTGTGTGTGTGTGGTGTTGTGTGTGTGTGTGTGTGTGTGTGTGCGTGTGCGTGTGTGTGCGTGTGTGTGTGTGTGCGTGTGTGTGCATAATGCGTGTATGTGTGAATTTGCGCGCCCGGTGTGTATGCATTAAGTGTGCATTTGTCAGTGAACCAGTGTGTGCGTGTGCGCGTGAGTGTACGCGATTGTGTGATTCTGTGCATCTGTGCATCTGTGTGTGTGTGTGTGTGTTGTGTGTGTGTGTGTGTGGGTGTTGTGTGTGTGTGGGTGTGTGTGTGTATGTTGTGAGTGTGTGTGTGAGTTTGTGTGTGTGTGTGTGTGTGTGTTGTGCGTGTGCGTGTGCGTGTGCGTGTGCGTGTGGCGTGCGTGCCGTGTGGTGTGCGTGTGTTGTGTGTGTGTGTGGTGTGTGTGTGTGTGTGTGTGGAGTAGAGGAGAGAGAGAGAAGAGAGAGAGAGATTGAGAGAGAGAAAGAGAGAGAGAGATGAAGAGAGACGAGAGAGAGAGAGAAATATATATATATATATAGAGAAGAGAGATTGTGTGTGCGTGTGTTATGTAGAGATTCCGGTATGTGTGTGTATGTGTGTGTGTGTCTGCGCGCGCGCGCGCGCGTGTGTGTATATATGCGCGCATGCGTTCACAAGCTTGCATATATGTTTGCTTGTATGCATGCATATCAAGTAAGCACCTAAATAGTCAGACAGCAACACAGACAAAAGTAGACAGCAAGTTTTCATCCAATAACAACAAGACTCATCTACGTGCGGCTACTCTCTCCAATAGAGCAAGTAGGTAGATGAGTAGATAGATGAATAGACTGAGTGATAAATTAGATCAACACAAAGGGTAAACATCGAAGGGACGGATCCGTACATAGATATCCAGATAAATGGCTCGATAAATTAGGTAGGCTAGCTGTCTGAAACAACAAGCTCACGGCGTCCATTCATCACATCCGCTGACCAATTAGCCAAATGGGTGGCCATCTTTTACCACGGTGATATATAATGGAGTAATTCTTCTGGTTCTTTCTTTTGCCCCACATGGCCGAAAGGCCAAAGAGGGCGTAAAACACTATTATTATTATGTTTCTTCAGCTTGTCTCTCGGTGTTTTTGTTGTCTACCCCCCCTGTCTCTGTCTCTCTATGTCTCTTTGTTTATTTGCCTCTCTCTCTGTCTCTAATATCTCTTTGTTTATTTGCCTCTCTCTCTGTCTCTGTCTCTGACTAGTTCTCTCTCTCTCTCTATCTCTCTCTCTATCTCCTCTTCTCTCTCTCTCTCTCTTCTCCGCTCTCTCTCCTCTCTCAATCTCTCTTATTCACTCTCCTCTCTCTCTCATCTCCCTCGTCTTCTCTCTCTCTGTCTCTCTCTCTAGTCTCTCTCTCTCTCTCAATCTCTTTTGTTCTCTCTCTCTCCTCTGTCTGTCTCTCTCTCTCTCTGTACGTCTGTCTCTCTCTCTCTCTGTCTCTCTCTCTCTCTCTCTCTGTCTCTCTCTCTGTTCTCTCTCTCTCTCTCTCTCTCTCTCTCTCTCTCTCTCATCTCTTCTCTCTCACATCTATCGCTCTCACCAGCTCTCTCGAGAGGATCTCGGGGTCTCTTTCTGTCATGTCTTCTCTCTCTGTCTCCCGTCTTCAATCTCGATGTCTCCTCTGTCTGTTTTCTCTCTCTCTCTTCCCTTCTCTTTCTTTTCTCTCTCTCTCTCTCCTCTCTCTCTCTCTCTCTCTCCTCTCTCTCTCTCTCTCTCTCACCATCTCGATCTCTCGATCTCTCTCTCTCTCTCTCTCTCTCTCTTCTTTCTCTCTCTATGTCTGTTCTGTCTGTCTCTACTCTCTCTCTGTCTCTCTCCTCTCTTCTCTCTCTCGCTCTCATCTCTCTCTCTTCTCTCCACTCAGTCTCTCACTCTCCTCTCTCTCTCTCCTTTCTTCTCTCTCCTCAGCTCCTCTCTCTCCTATCCATCTCTCTCTCTCTCTCCATCTCCCTCTCACGTTCTTCCTTGCTCTCTCTCTCCTCTCTCTCTCGTCTCAGTTTCTCTCTCTCTGTGTTTTCTAACTGTCTCTATTTGTGTGTCCCTCTCTCTCCCTCTTGTCTCTGTATCTCTGTCTCTCTCTATACGCCCTGTTTTCTAATTTCTCTCTCTCTCTCCCTATCTCTCTCTCTCTCTCTCCTCTCTCTCTCTCACTATATCTCTCTCTCTTACATCCTCTCTATCTCCTTCTCTCTCTCTCTCTCCTCTCCCTTCTATCCCTCTCTCTCTCTCTCCTTGTCACTCTCTCCTCTCCTCTCTTCGCTCTCTCATCTTCTCTCTCTTCCTCGTCTCTCCTCGATCTCGTCCTCTCTCGTAAATTCTCTCTCTCAATGTCCGTATTTTATAAATGGCCGTATTTGCCATAATGGCCAGTAAAACATCAAGACATATGATTTTGTCTGTATTAATATTTTGTGTGTCTTCTTCAAGGTTTTGCCATTGTTTTTCGCTGTTCATCTTTTTGTTCTTCTTTTCCTTCTTCCTGACTGTTTTTCTTGTTATTATGTGCGCATTTATTGGGGTTTTTCCCTCTGTCTCCGTGTTTCTCGTTTTTGTACCTTTCCTTCCTCTACTGCCATTGTCAAAAAGAAGACTAACAAACGAAGACACATGTACACACACACACACGCACGCACGCACCACGCACAGCACACACACACACACACACTGCAACGCATGCGCACATACACACACACTCACGCACTATACACCACACACACACACACACACACACACACACACCATACATACACACATACACACACACTACACACACACATACACACACATACACACTAACACACACACACTTAACACTAACACACACAAACACACACACACACACCCACACACACACAGTACACACACATACACGCACGCACGACGCACGCACACACACACAAAAGCACACACACACACACACACACACACACACACACATGTACACACACACACACACATACACACATGCACATACACACCATACATACATACATACACATACACACACACACACTCACACACACACACACACAAACACACGCACGCACACACACACTGAACACTATACACATACACATACACATATACAACCATGCATGCATGCACACAACACACACACGCCACACAACAACGCGCGCGCGCGCGACGCGCGCGCGCGCGTGCACGTACGCATACGGCCGCACACATGTTCTGTAATTAATGTTCCTTTAAGATCTGACAGAATTGTTTCTTAATTATAATCAAAACTTCTCATGAAAATGTCCAAAACTGATATTGATGAACTCAGACGTTCAATATTATAATAACTGTATTAAATCTAATGTTAAAGACAATGAGAAAATATATAGCACAAACGTGTTACTTTCTCGTCCAGTGAGATTGAAAGTCTAAATCCAGTTAGAATTCATTTAAAACAAAATATTGTATTAATGTTAAATGTATGTGTGGTGAATCCTTGAGTGTCAGTCATTTACTGATTCATTGTCCATTAGCAAGAGAACTTTTCAAGAATTCGGGTATTGATGGTTTTACTGATGGATCGACACCATTGTCTCTACCCAGTATTCTGAACAATTATTCTGTTCTTGATTCAGTTTGTAAATGTTTATTAAGTAGTTTACTTAGTATTTTTATCTTTAACATTGTTCATTGTTCGGGTCTAATTATTACTTTAAATAGTATTATTTTTAAATCCGGGGTGGGGGTTGGGGTTATGATTAGGTCCTGCATCACTATCCTATCACCTTACTTTGCTGCTTACAAACACATTTACGACAGCACAGCTACAACTCACAACCGCACATCACTCACATGCCACGCACCTCTACCATCCAACTAACAATATTGTACTGAAAATCACTTTTAGTGGAAGGACAAATTCAAATTGAAGAACAACATACAAACACACGACTAGCATCCCACACACACACACACACCCACACACACACCCACACACACACACACACACACACCACGACACACCACCACACACACACACACACACACACACACACACACACATACAAACAAACACACACACACACACACATTAAAAATACTTAGTTTAATTTACATATGGAAAGTTGTTATAGTGGATGCATTAAAATATACACAGATGGGTCTGTTCTTCAAAATGGGAATACAGGAGCAGCATTTGTAATACCCTCGTTAAAAATAGGGAAACGATATTATATAGGTAAATATTATTCAATTTTTACTGCAGAATTGTTAGCTATTTTAATGGCATTACAATATACTGCAGAATTACCTATAAATGCTTGTAAAATATTACTTTGTGTAGATTCGAAAATTCAGCATTACAAGCTATTAAAGGTCAAAATGTTAACATACGCCTTGAAATGATATTAGAGATCAAACATTTAATTAATCAATTATCGAGTAAAGACATTAGTGTAACTTTTTATTGGGTTCCCTCCCATTGTGGAATATACTCAAATGAATTGGTTGATCGAGCAGCTAGAAGTGCAGCACATAATTCCGAGGGAACGATTCATCTGCATGTGAATATTATAAACATATTGAAAAATTATCCAAAGATAATTTTGACAGCATGTTAATGACTTCAGACAGTCAATATTCACGCTATTGTATAAAAGGCTCAAGTACAACGAATTCCTACTTAATTTTAAAAACAGCTCAAAGATACATAGGTTTAAGACAAAAATTAATCGTATCTTTGATATTTAAACTTCGTTTTAAATGCTTTTAAAAAAAAAAAAAATTACAAAAAAAAAAAAATAAAAAAATTCTAAAAAAGACGTTAAGTGCATATTTGTGGAAATCAAATATCTATAAATCATTATATCCTTTGCTCCTATATTGTCCTAGAATCAAAAAACAAATCAACAAAACTGATGGTGAATTGCTGAACCATCAAACGCCTTTAACCATTGACAAAATCTTAAACAACTTTAATCTTCCTTAAACGTTTTTTTTTTTTTTTTCTTTTCAGAAATCCTGCACATAAGTCCTGTTGGTATTTTTCTTTGAGTTACTAATTAATTGTTGGTTTAAATTGTGTTATTATATTTTTTGTTTGGTTTGTTAGCATTTAGTAAAATTTAAGAGACAAAACACTTGTTTAACTCTTCATGTTACATAAGTCAGTTTGAAATGTTAATGTTAATGTTACTGTTCCCTCCCATCTTATATATCTGTTAATGTATTTTTTATATGCACTCAGTTAGATTTGTATGAATAGATGTGTAGGGAAAACACATAAATAATACTACCATCCACGCATTCACACTGGCACACTCTCACTTCAATACTTTTTTTTTTCTGTTTTTTTTTTTTTTTTTTTTTTTTGGGGGGGGGGCTCATTCAATATCACTTGGCGGGTGAACAGACGTTAAACTAAAGAACGAACACCACCGCACGCCACACACACATGCACGCGACGACTGACACACCACACACTGGACATACACACAACACACACACACACACACACACCACGCCGCACGCACGCACGCATCACACGCACGCTAACGCACGCACGCATGCACACGCACAGCATAACACACACACACAATAACACACACACACACACACACACAAAAACACTACAAACCACCACACCACATCACACACACACATCACACACACACACAGCACACACACACCACACACACACACACAGGAGAGAGACAAATTACAAGTAAAATAAAAAGAAGAAAAACACATTTACACACACGGAAGCAAAAACAAATGAACAAAAAGTCCAGAAAGAAGGACCAAAAGAAGAACAAACGAAACCAGAACGACATTACAAAGACCCAGAGAGAGAGAGAGTCTAGACGAACAAACGGGGACTTGAGGGGGCGTCACACAAGAAACACAAGCTTAAGGGGTGGCCACACACCTGCGATTTATATCCAAACAGCGATGCAACTGCGAAGATGTCTGTGAGTTGTGTTTTATGTGAAAAACTTCCATATGAAAATAATTCTATTATAAAATTGAACAAAGGGGAGAAAACTCTCTTTTTAATTAACTCCCCTCCACCAAGGTTGATTACGATACCAATCATCTATGCGTGGGTCAGAGCCAAAATGAGACAAACAAAGCATCATTGTTTGACTCGCTTTGACTCTGATCCACGCTATTGCTAGATGATTGGTATCGTAATCGACTTTGGTGGAGGGTGAGTTAATTAGAAAGAGAGTTTTCCCCCTTTGTTCAGTTTCGTTATCTCCTCTCTTGGCCTCACTAATTCATTCTTTCATTCTATGTTCGTTCTCCATGTACACCCCGCTACATGAATCTCATAGAATGTCTGGTACAAAAAAATACAGATAGTTATTTCATCAGATTCAGATAGTTATTTCATCAGTGTACGGGGGAACTACAATTACTGGTAGTTTAACAAAAAACCTTGTGGCATGTTATACACATGCGGCATTGTTAGCAATTCGTGACAGTACTGGATTTTGCACTGCCTCCGGGCATTGCCCTCCATGATCGTTCCCACAAACTCACCATCTTCGCCCATCGTTCCAGACCAACATAATTATTATCTACTAATGTCCCGATGTGTGTCTGTTCCAGACCGAAGGACGTTAAACATAATTATTTTCATTCATTGGAGTTTTGCGGATTCAGAACGAGCGCGCATGAGAGCAACGACCACTGTACAAGCCCAAAAGATGGGACAGCAAGAGACAAGAAAAAAACATAAAATACAAAAAAGGTCGATAGTGACATTTCATCCGATTCATCCAGCCAGTTAGAATTTCACCAGAATCCGATGCCTCACAAGTGTCACAGTTGGATCGCAGTTGGATTGAGTCGTACGCAGTGTGACGGCCCCTTTAAATTAAAGAGAAACCCCAAGAAACAAAGGGAGGCAAATCAGCAGTGATAAATGACCCTAGACTTTGTCTTGTTTCGGGACTAGAAACACACACACCTTGTGAATCCACCCCCTACCCCAGGAAGAACACCCGCGAACGGGGGGGGGGCAAAAGATATACAGCACCCCCGTACACCCGCCACATAGGTGGTGTAGATAGAAGAAGAAGAACACGAAGAAAAACGAAGAAGAAGGGAAGAAGAGGAGAAGAGTAGGATTAGGGCTGGAGGGCAAGAATGAGGAAGAGAATGAATAAGAAGAACACATGGAGATAAGAATAAAACAGATACAGAAGAAGCCCCTTTTCTATTTTAGAAGAAATAAGAGAGAAGCTCAAA
>JAGGCT020003778.1:0-10000 GCA_017654935.2 Phymorhynchus buccinoides
AATTTAAAGTAAACAACCCAAAGAAATAAAACTTTCTCTTTCTCAACAAAATTGTAAGCTCTTCACTCCCAGCTCTTTGAGATTGCAGAGTGGTGTTGAAAACTGTAGTTCGAAAGGTTCAGCTAAGATAGCTGAACCACCTTGGCAAATGATGTTTTCCTTTCCTACATCCGGATGTATGTCCCGGAAAACATCCACGAGCGTGTAAGATGCTTTGAAACTATGAAAGTGCTAATAAATCGCCCTCATATTTTCAGAAATATGAGCGTATAACTCTCTCTCTTCTTTTTGTTTTGGATAAGGCCACAAAAAAATCATAGGGTCGGCCGAAAAAAATAGGGTAGGTAGGGATACCTTAACCACAACTCTTTTTTTTGGACCTTACACAGATTTGTCTTTTGTCAATTGCCTGTGGTCTTTGCAACATGATTACCATACAAAATTTGCGGGATAATCATCACACTGATTGTGTATTTGTACAATAAATTTTATTGTCTGTTTAAATTTAATTGCAGGTCACCTGTGATCTCAAAGAATCTGTGCGTTTGGAGCTGTCTCGTGATCCAAACTTGTCACCTTCAAGACGAACCTTCTTTGAACATATTCAGAGTAAGTTGGAAGTATTTCCAGGGACCATTCTCAGCACCGGTCATCAGTTACTGACACATAAAATGTTGAAATGACCTATTGTTTTCGAACTGGTCAAATGACGTATGATGTCCTGTGACAAAATGTATCCCTGTATTTCACTTTTGGGTTTCTTGTTTCCTTACACTATGTTTCCATTTCAAATTGACTTGATAGTTGATTGCCATTTTTAAGCTAAAAGGATCAAAATAATGACTGTGGGTAAGATAAACAGATAACAAAATTGGTCCTTTAAACACGCACTCACAAATTTGCTTCGCACACAAGTCTTATTGCTACATGTCTAACAGTAGAAAAATTGGAAGAAGAAATAAACATAATAGGAAAAAAGCATGCATTATGATGGAAAAGAATGCCCAGGAAGGGAATGATGACAAGGCACAATTAAAAGGCATTACTTTAATCCCATGTGTTATAAAATGTAAGCATATTTATGTTACTGTGCTTTCTGTGATGCTTTTGTGTACCACCTTGGATGAATTCTGATAGTATGCATTTAGCATCTTCATCAGTGGTGTGTTTTTAATTTTTAATGTTGTTGTACCTGTACTGAATTTCTCCTCCAGGGGGATAATTCAGTTTACTTGACTTAACTTCCTGTTTTTTGGTGAGTCAGCCAGCGGACAGATCTTGTGATTGTTTGGGTGTGGGTGTATGTGTGTCTGTCTGTGTATCGTTTTATTTTTTAAAGTGGACATATTTTGATCAAACTGAAACTTGGCAGGCATGTAAACAGGCCAATAATATAGCTTCCTTTTTTTCTTCTTCTAGATGTTCATGATCTTGCTTTTGGTCATTGATTTTTTTTATTTTTTTTTCTGGTGTTCTATTCGACAGCGCTGTAGGGAACCCTATTAATTAACTGGTAAGAAACTTTAGGGGAGAGTAGGCCCAAAGCAAAATAGGGTGGGACTTGTAGTTGCAACGCACACTTTGCACTCAATGCAAGAAACAAAAAGAGAGAGAGAGTGAGGGTGTCAAGAGGCATGAATGAACAGCTCGCTTGACTTACTAGCTCTATGTTAATCAGCAAATCAACTCGAAGCCTTGGAGTAGTATAGGTCATTGCCACTGATTGCACAGAGACAGATGGGGTGATCATTCACTTGCCAGCACAAAAGATTTTAAAACCAGTCTTCTAAAGTCAATGTTAACAAAATTCTCTCTCTCTCTGTAAATGTGTGCGTGTTAAAATCACATTCTGCTAAGGCCAAAACAACAAAAAATGTCTGTTTTCGGTAACCCGACCGAGCCTAGTTTTTGCTGCCAACCCTAAAAAAATTTGGGAACGAGTTTTTAAAAAAAAGAAGCAATTTGAGCAGATGATGCAAGGGAAACAACCATTGCACTCTCACTCGGCGTAGTCAAGGACCGTTACTCACGCAGACTTTCGTGATCAACATCCGCCAACACAATGGCGGGCGCAAGGCACGTGATTGCCATTTCTATGTCTAAATGCGATCATGCGGATGCAGTGAAATCAATTGGTACAAGCATAAGCATGTGAAAAACAGTCAAGTGGTAAAGATAATCTGTTGATTGATACTCACATTCACATGTTTCAGCAAATACGGCAAAAATCTTTCACCGCAAAGAAAAAAAGAATTTTTTTTATTTTTAAAGCATACCTACCTACCCTATTTTGGGGGGCCATGTTCCCGGAAAGACTTTTTTTTTTCTTTTTTCTAAAGTCGACACTGACAAAACTTGTGCGCCTTTTTGTTTTATTGTTCTCTAATTTATTCTTGCTTCTTTGTTTTCTTTCAGGTGACAAAGTGCTTTCAGCCACGACATTCATGAATGGCTGCCTTCCCCCTGCTTGGGCCTTTTTGTTTTATTGTTCTATAATTTATTCTTGCTTCTTTCAGGTGACAAAGTGCTTTCAGCCATGACATTCATGAATGGCTGCCTTCCCCCTGCTTGGGCCTTTTTGTTTTATTGTTCTATAATTTATTCTTGCTTCTTTCAGGTGACAAAGTGCTTTCAGCCATGACATTCATGAATGGCTGCCTTCCCCTTGCTTGTGCCTTTTTGTTTTATTCTATTATTTATTTTTACTTCTTTGTGTTTTTTTCAGGTGATAAAGTGCTTTCAGCCGTGGCATTCATGAATGGCTGCCTTCCCCCTGCTGGGAGATTCCACAGTGCAACGAAGGAAAAGGTGTGGGCACTGTACCACAAGGAGTTTTCAAAATGCCGCACTACAGTACAAAGAGCCACTGGTGGGAATGCACTACATACTGGATTTATGTGTTTAAAAATATTTGAACAATTGCTAAAAAAGAAGTATCCGATCCAGAACACTTCAATTTTAAAAAGAAATCAAGAACTGACAGAACAAGATCGGGATGTCATAGCATACATTGCTGGGGCAATTTTGTGCAAGCTAAAAGGAAAACTGCAAGGTGCCTTTGTTGACTGTATTAATGCAATGCAGACTGAAGGAAGTCAAGAAGAGCAGCAGTCCTTGACCAGCACACTTGACAGAGGGGGGCTTACATATGTACACACTAATGTGAAGCAGTTCTTTCAAGGTATTGAAGAGGTGTATTGCTTGATGTTATTTTTCACATAAATGCTGCTGCAAGTGCAAGTGGGCTCCTTTTTTCCTTTTCTTTTTTGATTGTGAAGGTCATTTCTCTGCATTAGTGCATAACCAGACTAGAATTTTTAAGTCATTGTATTTCAGCTAAGAAGAGAATCTGATGTGTCAAACTCTTTAAATGTGGCTGAATCTGAACTGGGTGTTATTTTATCAGTGTAGATGTCCTTTTATGGCTATAGTGGGTGTCGCTGTACACTGCCTATAATGACTCTATGTGAATTCTGAATTATTTATATGGCAGCTGAAACACATAATCATAATATTCAGGGTTTTCATTTTGAAATGAAACAACAGATAAAAGAGTAAAAACAACAGATTAGAACACTTTCGGTCTAAGCTTAGTCACACGGGAAACACATCAGTACACACAAAACTTTGAGGCTCCAACAAAAACAACCGATTCAAAGCCTATTTTAAACGATGTTCTCGATCAGCAATCGGTTAAAAATGAAAACCCTGAATATAGTGTATTACATAAACCTCTAATGTTATGGGCTAATGTAATTGTAACTGTGACGAAAGTTTGTCCCTAAAAAATAAACCACAATGGAGGTCTCAAGATCATGACTGAAAGTAAACAAAAAGATTTAGTTCCAATACATTATACAATAATGCTATGGATGTCTCACTTTGTCTCCTCCAGTCACCGGGTGTCTCAGGAGCTAAAATTGCATTAATTTTCCATTTATGTCACTAAGAATTTCAAAATGCCTTTAAAATGATGATACTGTAACTGTTCTCTTATTGGAAACACGCACAATATTGGAGAAAAATGTGCCATTGCTGTCTCAACAAAGTGGCAAACGTTTGGCACAGTCACATTTACCAATATATTTATCAGATCATTTTAAATAAAAATTTGACTTTGCTGAAAATGTTCCAGTGTTGATTCATGTAATTAAGTTATTTTGTTGGACGTTACTGTTGTCAACTATAACAATATAGATGTTATTTGCTGCTTTCTTCTGTCTATTTCAAACTATGCAACATGATTTTGTTAATGTTCTTATGTCTTTATTTCTATAATTATATGTGTGTTTTTACTTCCACCTTGCATTATTTGTTGTATTGAGAGAGTGACAGTGCGAGTATATATCACTAGATGCATGTGTGTGTGTGACTTTCGTTTCAGTCAAACTTGATAATACAAATTTCATTCCATCCATTTTTTTTATTTACACGCACCTTCATTCATTCGGTATACAATAATACATGCACTTTCAAATTACACATCACTTGTGAAACTGTAGGCAAGTGAGTTATGACAGGATATTCTGGGATCAATCTTGTCACAGGACATCATAGGCCATTTGACCAGTTCGAGGAAAATATAATACGTCATATTCATAAAACGATGTCACGTAAAAAAGAAAAAAGAAGGGAAATACAACTTGAGCTCAACAAAAACTGTTTTCTATGACACTAAATATTGCAATAAATCACTTAGTTTCACAGACTGCATGCAATTTTTATTTTTTATATTCATTGTTTTGCATGAGAAAAGAGAGTCCATTGTTATGCAATGTAAAGTAATAATAGGGCAACTATTTTTACAGTCAACAACAACATACAGTATTTATACGGCGCTCAATCTTGATAGAAATCTAATCAAAGCGCACACACACGTTAGCATTCATAACACATTCAAACAAAAATGCAATACAAAGTGAACAAACACGTTTGACATAAATGGTATACAGCAGAAACAGACCTAAAGGCAAGAGAGAGAAGAGAAAGAGAGTGGAGCCTCAATCATGGGGGAACAGGTGGGTTTTGAGGTTATGTTATATTGTTCCATTCTGATCATGGAATCAGTTGCAGCGCACATCAAAATCCTTAAAGTTGCTAACAGACATGAAGTAAACATAATAAGTCATATAGCCTCTTGCCTGCAAAAAGTACTAATAGGTCATTTCAAAATGTTATCAGTCAATAACTGATGACCGGTGCTAAGAATAATCCCTGAATTATTGAATGTTGGGCAGATTGTCTGAACAACCTGACTTTCAAAATTTAATCTCTCGGATGTTCAAATGTTGACTGAAACCTATCAACAGTACTCGCTAAACTATTATGACACCTAGCCATAGACTATAGAGGAGACTTTTTGCTGCAGACACATCAAAGTATAAGCAGATTCCACTGTACAGATTCCACTTTACCATTGCATACATGATACACCAAACAAGGTTATCACTAAAAACATCCAGCATTCTTCAATGCACACAATACTTACAAAACAGACTGGAAATACTCCAACAAAACTGAGCGCCAGGTGTATTTTAAAGACAGTCGGCACTTCATTTATATAATGATGCTATATATTTTTTGGCTCTCCACCACATGCCGTTATCTTTTTTCTCCCCCCCCCCCCCTTTTCTCTTTCTTAAAAAAATATGGTTTCAATACAATTATTTTCTCCTTTTTTTGTGCAATGCTAATGCTTATTTTCTCAATAAGTATCATAAGATTTAAACTGATTAACTCTTGATATCCCTTTTCTCAATATACACACATGCACCATAAAGACAAAAAAAGTTCGATGAAAATTATATGCACATTCATAAATATTAAATGCTGACCTAGCTCCTCATCCACCCGGCTAACACTATTGTGACTGGCACTGCGTCAGTGAAACCACTGTGCTGGCCTGAGGCTGCACTGGAAAGATTACTGTGGAATAACTGCTTGTGATCAAACATTGTTTAAGAGCCTAAATGAAGTCTGATAATGTGATATGCACCAAACTTTCTGTACTTTATGAAAAATGGATGTTTAATTCAATTTTATGCTTTGTGAAAATATTGCATGAACGACTTAAAGCCGACATGCTGCTTGACTTTGAGATCGAACTCAGCGACGAGATCGAACGATTCTACCGATAACAACACTTTTTGTTGTCACATTCTCACTCTAGAGTACTCGTACTGGGCACTCACTGTTCAATTTAATCAGTACTTACATTATTTTCACTACTTTCAACCTTAAAACCTGACTGAGTTCAAGTTCGAGTAACCAAACAATCTCCTTGCCGCTCAGACCTACTTTTTGACGATTTTCGTGCAAAAATCTCAAATTTCGACGAACACCGCCATTTCCGCTTCACTATTCAAGCGAACTAAAAATCACCAACATTTTGTGTCAATGTATTTATTGCTAACGTAACAGAGTTATGATATTGTAAAAATAAAGCATTATTATCAAACGCCTTGACAAAGGGGGTACATTTTTCATCAAAGAACAAAACGTTTACAAAAATGGTATTTTTTGGTCCAAACTAAGTTCAAATGTAGGAAATGTCATGAAAATACATGACTAAACAGAGAAAACACAACACACCAAATATTTATGACACTTCTTAGCATTGAAACTGACACAAAGAAACAAAATTCACACCTTTGAAAAATTGCAATGTATGTCTGTAACTGTAAGGTGTTGGGGAAAAACAACAACCAGTCAGTATTTACTACCTACAAACTCTATGGGTGTTATGAATACAAAATTAAATAAGAAACAATTTCAACTGAAATGTTACCCACCAACCAGCTGCTTACCGCGTGTCGAGGTAGTAGTATCCATACACATTTTCTTTAGCACACCATACAAAACTTTTCTTTTCACATTATTTCACACTGATGTAATTTATGGTGCATTCCTTTTGTAGTTTGTTGGGGAAAAATGTTTAAACAAAAAAAAATGCCCCCCAAAAAGAGAAGAAAGCAACTGCTTGCAACAAAATAAAACTACTATGCGATCACTTACACTATCACCTGCACATTCTAAGCGCATGCTTTGTCTTTCACTGATTCAGTCACTCAGTCTCAAGTCTCTGTTTCCTCTCTCTCTCTCTCTCTCTCTCACACACATATGCACACTTACAAACATTATACACACACACACACGTCAATATAGTTCTGAATTGTATGGTAGAGCTGAAAACAAGTGATGTTTCTATTTCCACCTTGCATGGTTTTGTCGCACAGTGGAACATGACATTTTGCACATATGTTGGGAGTTTTTCTCAACCTCACTTCAAGATGTCGTTTTGATCTGGCTACACACACAATGCACCGTCTAAATTTCATTCTTCCTGTGCCACTTTGTACCTGACCCACAGGAGTAGAATAGTGGTCAGTGCAACTCAGCCTTGTCTGACCCAAAGTAGCATGACGAACACGGACAGGGGCAGCAGGTCCTGGACGATTGGCAGCACGCTGAGCGGCAGGTTGAGCAGCAGGCTGAACACACTGGGCGGCAGACTGAACACGCTGGGCAGCAGGCTGAACACACTGGGGGGCAGGCTGAATATGCTGGATGGCAGGCTGAACATGCTGGACGGGAGGCTGAACACGCTGGGCGGCAGGCTGAGCAGCAGGCTGAACACGCTGGGCGGCAGGCTGAACACGCTGGGCGGCAACATTAGCAGCAGCAAACCCAGTTGGTTTCTTGTCCATCCATCTCAGCACTGCAACAGCACCTGCAATCAAAGGAATGAGACAGTTTTTGAATTATCTCTCGCTTTCAAATTTATTAGTCTAATAGTAAAATGTACACATTAACAACAACAACACCACACACACAATTACCTTGTAGGTAGGCTTGGACTTGCCCTCGTGGAGGATTGGGTGTGGCTCACTCACACACCCAGCCACACACACACACACGAGAGAATATTACCTTGTCAGTAGGCTTGGACTTGCCCTCGCGGAGGATTGGGTGTGGCTCACTCACGCACCCAGCCACACACACACACACGCGGTACTTACGGTTTTCAGAATAGGGGAAGAAGGGGTAAAAAGCGCATGGGCGGGTAAGAAGCCCACCCCAATTATCTCATGAAATAAAGAAAATTTCAGTCAAATTTGCCCATGAGACGAATGCTAGACATTAACGCTCGTCTCATGGGCAAAATGAGACTGAAATTTGCTTCATTTCATGAGATAATTGGGGTGGGCTTCTTACCCGCCCATGCGCTTTTTACCCCGTCTTCCCCTACTGGAAAGCGTCGTCAGATAAGTGTCTGGAACAGATCTTGGCTGTATCATGGCTGAATCTGTCTTACCTGCTTGCCAAATGCAACAACCGTCGCGATTTATCGTCAGAAGTGGCGTCTGCGACGTATATAAACAGAAACAGAAACTAGCAAGGCCCAACTGCAAGAGTTATCGAACGTGTTTTTGCCAAGAGTTATCCCCAAATCCGGTTTTGTGAAAACGTGTTCTGATGGGTTATTTCTGGCTCAGATAACAGCTTTTCTATTGGTCAAAGAGCTGAAAACTCAACCAATAAAATTCGAGAAGACATGAAAGCTTCGGTGAATCAACATTAGAGTCGGCTGAAATCGCGGGAAGGAGTTGAAAAGTTGATAAATACACGTCTTTGTATCGCTATTTCCTACTACGGCACGACTCACCCGGTCGTGATAATATATTTCTGGTAGTTTAGACATTGCTTAAGAAAATCCTGTAAAAAAAAGAAGAGAAATGTGAGCAGGGCATGTCTAAAAAACGATTTTGGTGGATTTTGGTAAAGCGGTTTTTGCTGATTTGTGCCTGTGGTGTGGAGCCATTGCCTCGATCAGCAAGTCAGCAGTTTTTGTCTCGATCATTCAGGACATGGACAATGTTTGTTGTTGATATAGTTTGATTTAAACTCTAGCCTTTGTAATAATGTAGCTGGACATAATTATAAGCAGATGATATTTCAGTCATTTTTTTTATAGCTTTTATTGACAGCTCAGAGTCTGTGAGACTGAGAGCTCTCGTCACGAAGAGGTCACTCGCAGCTGAGCAGTTCCAGAGTTGTTGTTTTTGTTCTCTTTCTCCTGAAGAGAGACTCTTCTGCTTAAATTAATTTATAATTGCTTGTTGCTGGAAGTGGGGCCTGTTCCTTTCCAGGTGAACTGGGGGTTTAATGGTCTTAAGTTCTTAACCCAGCACAACTAAAAAACTACAAGCATTAACTGATTAAGCCTTTATTTCTTTATGAGTCTATCTGTCCCTCTTCTGTCTAACTCTAAGGCCTAACTTTTCAGTTTCTTCTCACTCTCAGGCTTTGAGCCTTTCTTTCTTTTCCGCAGACTATTATGTCGCTGTATTTGGGAGGATCTACGGGAATGCGTAAGACAACAAACTATCAAGAAGAAGGAAGTGGATAGGAGAAAAAGAAGAAAATATATAGAAAGTTTGGCCCAGCCAGCCAGGTCCCGCTAATCGGTCCCTAACATGATGCCGCGACAAGCAGACTGAGCATGCAGGGAGCGTGTTGATCTTGTTGGGTGGTTGGCTGGTGGAGTTGATCACCAACTCGCCACGTGTTTCCTAAATTCATCCTTGTGTGAACAACCCCCCCAAAACGTTATGTAGCCCCAACATAGGGGAGTCAAAGGAGACGTTTCATTGCCATTGGCCACCCCTGGCCCTGCTCTCCTTGGCACCTACTTTTCGCGGGCTTTTGTTCTTTGTTCTGATGACTGATATGATGACTCACAGTTTCAGTTTTAGCACTCCTGTCTCAGGGCTCCCAGGGACCCCCATTTTGGGGTCTATGATTGTATGAAGCACTAAAATTCTACAGGACCCTCCAAAAGAATGTGCTGGGGGTCCCAGGGATGCACTAGAACAATTCTTTTTAGCATTCGTAATGCCACTGGGAGTGGGACCCTCTATCCCACCTCTTGGACCCTCTATACAGTCACTAAGTGAAGGAGTCCCTGGGACCCCTTGTTTTGCGGGATGATTGGGAGCCC
>JAGGCT020000377.1:0-16989 GCA_017654935.2 Phymorhynchus buccinoides
TAATGATAGTGAAGAGTGACAAGAAGAGGAGACAGATATTGTGTTATGATCATCATTATTGGTCTGTGTAATGATAGTGAAGAGTGACAAGAAGAGGAAACAGATATTGTGTTGAGATCATCATTATTGGTCTCTTGAATGATAGTGAAGTCATAAAAAGAGGAGACAGATATTGTGTTATGATCATTATTATTGGTCTGTGTAATGATATTGAAGAGTGACAAGAAGAGGAGACAGATATATTTGTGTTATGATCATTATTATTGGTCTGTGTAATGATAGTGAAGAGTGACAAGAAGAGGAGACAGATTGGTCTGTGTAATGATATATATTGTGTTATGATCATTATTATTGGTCTGTGTAATGATAGTGAAGAGTGACAAGAAGAGGAGACAGATATTGTGTTATGATCATTATTATTGGTCTGTGTAATGATAGTGAAGAGGAGACAGATATTGTGTTATGATCATTATTATTGGTCTGTGTAATGATAGTGAAGAGTGACAAGAAGAGGAGACAGATATTGTGTTATGATCATTATTATTGGTCTGTTGAATGATAGTGAAGAGTGACAAGAAGAGGAGACAGATATTGTGTTATGATCATTATTATTGGTCTGTGTAATGATAGTGAAGAGTGACAAGAAGAGGAGACAGATATTGTGTTATGATCATCATTATTGGTCTGTGTAATGATAGTGAAGAGTGACAAGAAGAGGAAACAGATATTGTGTTGAGATCATCATTATTGGTCTCTTGAATGATAGTGAAGTCATAAAAAGAGGAGACAGATATTGTGTTATGGTCATTATTATTGGTCTGTGTAATGATATTGAAGAGTGACAAGAAGAGGAGACAGATATTGTGTTATGATCATTATTATTGGTCTGTTGAATGATAGTGAAGAGTGACAAGAAGAGGAGACATATTGTCTCTTGAATGATAGTGAAGAGTGACAAGAAGAGGAGACAGATATTTGTGTTATGATCATTATTATTGGTCTGTGTAATGATAGTGAAGAGTGACAAGAAGAGGAGACAGATATTGTGTTATGATCATTATTATTGGTCTCTGTGTAATGATAGTGAAGAGTGACAAGAAGAGGAGACAGATATTGTGTTATGATCATTATTATTGGTCTGTGTAATGATAGTGAAGAGTGACAAGAAGAGGAGACAGATATTGTGTTATGATCATTATTATTGGTCTGTTGAATGATAGTGAAGAGTGACAAAAAGAGGAGACAGATATATTTGTTTTTATGGTCATCATTATTGGTCTGTGTAATAATACTAAAAAAATAATTGGGCAAGAAAGGGTCTGTTTCCTGTTTCATCAGTTTTAAAAATAGGGTAGGTATGTCTGCTTCTCTTTTTAATTTTTTTTAAAATGTACCTCAAAATGATGCACTAGGAAGTGAATTTTTACGTCAAATTCTTTAAGCTGTACATCATTGACGACCGTGACGCACATCTTTGCGTAATCGGGAAGACTGCTTTCGTGTTATTGATTTTTAAAAAAAAATCCCCCAATGGTCCAAAAAATGTTTAGGGTCGGCGGCCAAAAACTAGGGTCGGTCAAGAAACCGGAAACAAACCTCTTTTTTTTGCCTAGTGAAGAGTGACAAGAAGAGGAGACGGATATTGTTATAATCATCATTATTGGCCTGTATAAGAATGTCCTGTGTTTGTGGATCAAAGTCAATTCAAAGAACAATGCCATACAGTCAAAGCGCATGTGGAATAAAGGTGAGAATATGTTTATTATCTTATTGTGTCAAATAATTTATCAGAATGAATGAACAACTATTCTCACTTCAATACTAGAGAATATTACCTGGGATACTATATCAGTTTTTTATAACCCTTTTGCTATCTGGTAGTCATAGTCGGAAACCAAAGTCGGCATGTTTCAGTCAGACTAGCTGAGGAGCATGACTGAGTAAACAGAAGGGTCACATTATCTACCAAAAGATGCATACATCTTTATAGTACACTTCAGGGTAAAGGAGGTATGCTCCTAGCCAGTGTGGTTTTGGAAAGGAATGAGGAACAATAAACATGGTGTTTGACACAGTGTCAGCTGCAGGAGAAGTGTCATCAGCTGCAGGAGAAGTGTCAAGAACAAAACGTCAACCTCTACACCACTTTCGTCGACCTCACAAAAGTATTTGATACAGTCAGTCGTGAAGGTCTGTGGAAGATAATGAGCAAGTTTGGCTGCCCACCAAAATTTATCCAGACGGTTCGCCAGTTCCATAGTGGCATGCAAGCCCAAGTCCTCAATGATGGAGAGTCATATGCTCCATTTCCTGTCACCAATGGAGTGAAACAAGGCTGTGTGCTTGCTCCACCACTGTTCAGCGTGATATTCACCGCAATATTGACAGATGCCTTTCAAGAAGATGACCCTGGCATTGACATCAGGAACAGAATGGATGGGAAGCTGTTCAATCTGCGACGCCTCCAACTGTCCAGGTTGACAGGCTGAAAGAACTCCTGTTTGCTGATGACTGTGCCCTCAGTGATGGAAATCAAGAAGACATACAGTGCTTCATGGACTTGTTTTCTGCTGCTTGTGACCACTTTGGTCTCACCATAAGCACCAAGAAAACTGAAGTGATGTACCAGCCTGCTCCAGGGAAAGACTATGAGGAACCCACAGTGACAGTGAATGGTAGGACACTGGCGGCAGTGGACAAGTTCACCTATCTGGGCAGCACACTATCTCGCAGTGTAAACATCGATGACGAAACAGGTGCTAGAATCGCAAAGGCAAGCTCTGCCTTTGACATATTTCGTTCATCGGTTTGGGATCGTGAAGGAGTGAGTCTCTCAACCAAACTGAAGGTATACAGAGCCATTGCCCTCACCACTCTGCTGTACGCATGTGAAACATGGACTGTGTATCAAAGACATGGGAAGAGACTCAACTGCTTTCACATCAACTGTCTCCGCAAGATCTTGAGAGCGAAATGGCAGGACAAAATCCTTGACACCGAGATTCTTGCACGGACAGACATGCCTATCTTCACACTACTCCACAAGTCACAACTACGCTGGGCTGGGCATGTCGTAAGAATGTCTGACAATCGACTACCAAAACGTGTCTTCTTTGGAGAGCTGAAGACTGGTGCATGGAGTCTTGGTATACCAAAGTTGAGATTTAGGAACACCCTCAAAGTGTCTCTAAAAACTTCAGTAGCAATGTCTCCTCAAGGGAAACCCTGGCAAATAACAGAGAGAGAGAGAGAGAGAGAGAGAGAGAGAGAGAGAGAGAGAGAGAGAGAGAGAGAGAGAGAGAGAGAGAGAGAGAGAGAGAGAGAGAGAGAGATCGGAAATAATAAGATAAAAATCCCAAATTAAAAAACCACTCACAGAGAAAAGACATATCAAGAAAAGAAACTTTCATGACTACGCATGCACCCGTTATGTAACTTCGTCTCATTGTGCAAAGCAACATGCGCGCGTGCGTGCGTTCGTTCGTCGTCTCTGTGTGTGTGTGTGTGTGTGTGTGTGTGTGTGTGTGTGTGTGTGTGTGTGTGTGTGTGTGTGTGTGTGTGTGTGTGTGTGTGTGTGTGTGTGTGTGTGCAAGTCATAGTGTGTTTGTGTGTGTTATTTTAACACACTAATGCTACAAGCCAACACAAAACGTCAGAGAGGCAAGAAGAAAGAAAGTGATAGTAGAATCACAGTGTCTCTGAATGCATCACATATCACGTTGTTGTTTTTCTAAGAGATACTCCAGAAAACTGAATGTTTTGGCTGCATCACTCGTTACCAAAATGAGGTTTCTTTAACGCTTGATCAACTAATATGAAACCGTTGATTCACTCGAAGCTTTTCATATAAAGGCAGTAACAAACAAACTTGAAAAGCAAACACACACGCGCGCACGCACGCACGCACGCACACACACGCACACACACACACACACACACACACACACACACACACACACACACACACACACACACACACACACACACACACACACACACACACAATCAAACAAATAAATAATTAATACACAAATAAACACATGCGTGCATAGAAACATACACACTCACACACACGCACAGATTCACATGTACATGCAAAAACACCCACCTACACCCACTCCCATCCACCCACCCTCCCATCTACACAGACACAGGCACACACAATGTTCATCAATGTTCGTCAGAAGTTTTAGCATGAGACAACACTACGTACAGTCGAGGCGTTTTGAGAGCAATAGCATAATTCATTTAGGAAACGACAAAATCAAAGGAACGCACTGCATTTTCCCTGTGAACACGTGGTTCCAGCCTTGCACATGTCTGGGTGGTGAGCACAATCCTGATCTGCATCCAGTTCTGTGGAAGACGCCACACACAGATAAGTCTCTATGACTAGAATATATTAAATACAATACAAACACCATGTTTAAAAAACAAGTGTGGATTGTAAGATTATTGATAGGAACATGAGAGTGCTACACATAATATCAATGGCTTTCTTTTGAGTACAAAGTCAATGGAGTACTCTTTTGTGCCTCCTGATTTAACCCAAAAAAATATGTCAAAAATGTTAGCATACTAAACACTTTATCCAAACATTGGTGGCAAGTACAAAACCTACATATACAAAATTATACTCATACCAATAAAGGACACACACACACACACACACACACACACACACACATCAACACACACTTTCTTTTGATGTGTGTGTGTGTGTGTGTGTGTGTGTGTGTGTGTGTGTGTGTGTGTGTGTGTGTGTGTGTGTGTGTGTGTGTGTGTGTGTGTGTGTGTGTGTGTGTGTGTGTGTGTGTGTGTGGACTTAAATTTGTGATATTATTGTCATTTATGACTGCTTAACTGTATGACATGTATTTGGTTTTGTACTTACTCCCCTTTTATGATAAATTGACTTGTGGTTATCAAGGCATCTAAAGTATTGTCCTTTATGTATTTATGCAAGTTAATCCTACTGTTTGCCTTTAATTTAGGAATATTGCATTTAACTAAAGGGATATCTTTATTAGCTTTAACTTAGTGTGTGTGTGTGTGTGTGTGTGGGGGGGGGGGGGGGGTGCTCCTGTTAAGTTTAATTGTTTCCATGGTATCTACTTGTGCCCTTGTTGTGTAAAATTGTCTTCTTCAATATGTATGTTGTGTAACTGACCAGTTAATGAAATGTTTTTATTATTCATTCTGTATTTTATGCGCAAGCTGAGCAACAAATTTCTTCTTGTGGAGACAATAAATTGATTTGATTGATTGATTGATTGATTTGATTGATTGATTGATTTGAAAACAAAATCCCACGAGCACACATGCAACATAAATTAAACACTAACAGACAAAACATTATGTAGCATAGGCTTTATCCATAACCATTACATGTTATTTATTTTTATATCTTACACAGTTTTAGAATTGTTGGTATATTAACCAGTGATCTACTTTTTCTTCTTCAATGTTCCCTGCCATGCTGGGTGTTTAGCCTGGTCCGGTGGGTGAAGGTTGCAGTTGACTGCAACGCCCCAACAGAACCCACCAGCTTGTCTTTTAGCGCCATAGATAACAATAAGCCATTAGCATGCTAGCAACACTTTCATATTCCCTCTCACTGTAAACAGAGTGCTTCACAGAGGACCCATTTTTCACAAAATGTTATGCATGGTTGTGCGGTTCATAATAGATACATGTTTCTTAGTACATAAACTTTACGATATTTTAGAAAAAGCACTTTCATAAGCAATAGTTTAAGTCATTTCATTTTCTATTTTCTTCTCTGAACCCCCGTGTTGTCCAGCTCTCCGTAGAGGTTCATTGCACTCCAACTGAAGTCATAAGGACTGTATACAATCACATTTTTTTAAAAACACTTATGCTGAAAACCCTCTCTTTCAGGAACACAAAAATGCATAAATCTTCTTAACACACATAACTGTCATAACAGCATCGATGGCAATGCCTTAATTATAGGAACTGAAATCGTCTTAAGTCAATGTCTTGAAGTTTCTTTATTATTTCATGAAAGACAGTTTTCTTGTTGATGCTATCATTGTATTTATTGCTCCCAACCAAACACATTTTCGGAGGCACCATTTATTGTGCGATAGAGCCTAATAATATACAGAGAGATATAGACGGAGTCAAAGACAGTTTGAGAGAGTCGGAGAGAGACAGAGACAAAGCATACGATGTACTTACTGCACGTGTGCTCACACACCAGCCCAGACCTGCACAGTGTCTGCTGTTCGGGGGTTTCACAACTCTGTCCCAAGTCCAGTTCTTGGAACAGAAAATGCCTTCAATTAATATGCGAGGAAACTTGTTTTTACATGCTAACATTTTGGCATTACTGTGCTAGGGTAAGCCTAGGTTTTTAACTTTGTGAAGAGAAAATGGTCAGGATTGATATGCTAGGGTACACTTTGGCATTACCATGCAGGTCTGTAAGCCTAGGTTTTTAACTTTTTGAAGAGAAAATGGTCAGGATTGATATGCTAGGGTACACTTTGGCATTAGGTCTGTAAGCCATGCAGGATTCTGTAACTTTGGCCTAGGTTTTTAACTTTTTGAAGAGAAAATGGTCAGGATTGATATGCTAGGGTACACTTTGGCATTATCATGCAGGTCTGTAAGCCTAGGTTTTTAACTTTTTGAAGAGAAAATGGTCAGGATTGATATGCTAGGGTACACTTTGGCATTATCATGCAGGTCTGTAAGCCTAGGTTTTTAACTTTTTGAAGAGAAAATGGTCAGGATTGATATGTTGAGTACATTTTGGCATTACATGCAGGTCTGTAAGC
The DNA here is from genome assembly GCA_017654935.2 of Phymorhynchus buccinoides. Lineage (NCBI taxonomy): Eukaryota > Metazoa > Mollusca > Gastropoda > Neogastropoda > Raphitomidae > Phymorhynchus > Phymorhynchus buccinoides. The sequence continues at coordinate 6,807 of JAGGCT020000377.1, forward strand.
CTATAACTTTTTGAAGAGAAAATGGTCAGGATTGATATGTTGCGTACATTTTGGCATTACCGTGTAAGCATATAGGCCGAGGGTTTTACGATTTTAAAAAGAGAACATGCTTAAGATTCATATGAGACTGTATACTTTGGCAATACCATCTAGACTGTAAGCCTAGGTTCTAACACTTTAAAAAATAAATTTCCCCCGAAGACAGAGTGTGGCTGCTCACATGGCGGGGTAATCATAAATGGTCACACACGTAATGTTCTCATCCGTAGCTAATGCACTTGTACCATAGTGTTCTAGTGCTTCCTCTGTTTGGATGATCCCTGGAGCCTTTTAGCCAGGGTAAGCCAACAACAACAAACAACAAAAGAGAAATTGGTTGAGATTAATATGAAAGGGTACACTTTGAAGCAACGATCCTAGTCGGTATATTTTGGTTATGGATTGATAAGTACATCTTTACCCTGATAACTATTTTTAAGAAGTGGGATAAGCAGCATTGAAATTACCCTTTCTTGGGAAGTACTTTTTCACAATAATGAACGATAGAGAGGGAGAACAATTGAACAGCATTTATTTCTCCAGGCTCCCAGTCCCTAGAAATAAGGTCAAGTTAACATCAGACCTTTTAGACGCATAAACACACATTCTAAGCGTATCAACTTTCATGTGTGAGACTGTCGACAAAATTGTATCTTATCTTCGTGGCATTAAACAAAAATACATCAATCCTCCACCCATTTCTTAACAAGACTGCATACTGTTTGTCGCCAAATGTAAGATACTTCTCCCTTATGGTATCAGGACAAGTACCCCACTGGACAAGTACCCCCCTAGGACATCTACCCCCTGGACAAGTACCCCCTGGACAAGTACCCCCTGGACAAGTACCCCCTGGACAACTACCCCCTGGACAACTACCCCCTGGACAACTACCCCCTGGACAAGTACCCCCTGGACAACTACCCCCTGGACAACTACCCCCTAGGACATCTACCCCCTGGACAAGTACCCCCCTCCCCCATTATTTTGTAAACATTATTGTTAAAGAAATTGGCGCGCGGGCGCACGTACACACACACACACACACAGAGTTATACACACATATATAGTAGCTCACACACACACACACACACACACACACACACACACACACACACACACACACACACACACACACACACACACACACACACACACACACACACACACACACACACACACACACACACACACACACACACACACACACACACACACACAAACGGTATCAGGACAACTACCCCCCAGATACTAGCTGGACAAGCGGCTCCACTACAAAGCAACATAACCTACATAAACATTATGTGTATTATATGAAGAACATTTTGCCTCGTATTATAATTGCTGGTATATAATTGCCTTGCATATAGAAATTAGTCCATGAACTGTAAAATAAAATATAAATTACGAGAAAAAAAAACCATGTCAATTTTTTCACTTTTTTTTAATTTCACGATATATTTTCAGGTTTTTTTAGTTTTTTTAAAATAAATTTCACTATATATTTTCAGGAGGGGGTCCATGATGAGATGTAACGTGGTGACAGCCCTGACATGGCCTTTGTTGTCGACGGAGAGAGAGAGAGAGAGAGAGAGAGAGAGAGAGAGAGAGAGAGAGAGAGAGAGAGAGAGAGAGAGAGAGAGAGAGAGAGAGAGAGAGTTAATCAATTAACCAAATATACGTAGTACACACAATACAATAATAATGACACCCTTATGAAAGTAACTTACAGTCATGTCATGCCACGGGACCTTGTGTCCAAGTGACGCCTGTACAGCCCAATGGTTGGTCTACAAGAGTATTCACTTGAACAACAGTGGGCCCTACGGGCGCCCATGACATTACAGAGCCTTAGTGATGTGAGTGTCAAGTATTAAAGTCACGTTCAAACTGTGTGGGACAGTAGGCCGAAGACACTCAATGCACACGTTGATCTCACAAAATCATAAAGCATCAAGTATCACAAGTGACACTCGCTGCATGCATGTTTCTCACAAAGTGTTAATGTGTCAAGTAACACAAATGACATTTACTGCATGCGTTGCTCTCACAAAGTGTTGAAGTGTAAAGTGTAACAAATTGACATTCAAGGCATTTGGCCACATACACCCGCTGTGCCTGTAGTGGTCACATAGTGTGAAAGTGTCAAGCAACACAATAAAGTGCCACTCACTGCACACGTTTCTCTCACAAAGTGCAAAAGTGTCAAGTAACACAATAAAGTCCACTCACTGCACACGTTTCTCTCACAAAGTGCAAAAGTGTCAAGTAACACAATAAAGTCCACTCACTGCACACGTTTCTCTCACAAAGTGCAAAAGTGTCAAGTAACACAATAAAGTCCACTCACTGCACACGGTCTCACAGCACAGTCCTTCTTTGCACTTCTGTGTTTCAAGGCTTTGGTCACACCTGGTCCCCAATTTCTGCCCTAGAAAAAAATATAGCGTGATCATCATGCTGTATGAACTGATTTTCATCTGAATTCAAATGATTGGGGGTTTTCCACAAGAAAAGCCTTCAAGGCTCACTAGCTTCATGATTTTGGAGCTAGATCTAAATGCCAGACGGTTCACTTTCAAACATATTCCATTCCAAAATTGTGCTAATTTCATCCTTTGTCCATTCCTTTAATCATGTAAACTGTTCCTTCTTGAAAGTTTGTATAAATATTTACAAGTATGGTAAGTTTTACTATTGAACATAAATATAGTGTAGATCCCGACAGAATGATAATGCTAAAGTTACACCACAGACACACTGTCGAACAGTCGTGATTACACATAGTCTAATTGACGGTTGCGCGACCTTGACACACTAACAAGGGTCAGCCAATCACTAGCCGCGATTTCGGGCCCACCCTTACCGCGTTTGAGAGACAACGCCCACCTTGGACATGCTAGCGTTGTCTAAGGCTCTGCATAGTAGAGGTAAAGAGAGATTTGTTTGTTGTTTTCGGGAAGATTTTCGCTTAAATAGTTCAGAAAATTAATGTGCCCCGGCTTCAGGCTATTCGGACACTACATACCCACACACACACACACACACACACACACACACACACACACACACACACACACACACACACACACAGTGGCCGATCGTGGATATTGTACTAAACAAAGCGTGCGTGCGCACACACATGCACGTGCATGCATGCACGCACACACACACACACATAGGGGTAAAAGTCAAGGAACTTAAAAATGGCACACACAAACACACAAAATGGGTTTTAAAAAATGTCTGAGAAAGGGTCAAAAACAGGGGCGGATCAGTTAAGTCATGGAATGCGGAGTCTGTGTGCTTGGCTAAAGGATCAGGGTGGGGGTGGGTGGGTGAGGGTGTTCGAAGGCCAACAAAAGTTGACAATATTTTTGAACGAAAAAGAAGCAACGAAGCCCTCCCTTGGAAGAATATGCTAAATCTATGGATTAAAATTACTTTTCCGACTCTTATATTTGTCTTCTTTTTTTTTTTTTTTTGGAAGGGGTTGGGGGCATCCGCATCTGAAAACTTAATGATTAAAATTACTTTTCCGACTCTTATATTTGTCTTCTTTTTTTTCTTTTTCTTTTTAACACAGTATACCTCTACCACCAGGCACGCACACACACACACACACACACACACACACACACACACACACACACACACACACACACACACACACACATGCGCGCGTGCACGCACTTATATGGCCACAAATACATCACACGCATTTGCGTGCAAACACACGTGCACACATTTCTATATCAGCCCAACTATGTGCGCGAACTTGAACACATAAGCCTTGGCCTATTTAATAATCTGTGTGCGCACAAACATAATAAAATCATATGCATATGTGCACGTGCACACATACATTGCTGCACACATATGTACGAGCCTGTGTACTGATACCTAGGACTACATAACATAGACACGCGTACACACACATAGCCTACTACTACACACACAAGCATTGGCGCGAGTACTGACAAATCGCACACATTTGTTTTCTCAGTCGTATGCATGCACGCACGCGCGCGTCCACACACACATGTACACATGCGCGCGCACACATACACATTGGCGCATGCAAAGGCACTGGGGTGCATACACACACATTCACGCACATACTGGCATGCATGCTAAACGTGCATCGCATATACTATCACATGTGGGTACACCACACACATGCACGCACGCACGCACGCACGCACACACACACACACACACATTGGTACCCACATGCCCGCAAATGCCTGCGCGCATACTAAACATCCATTTTGCTATCATATGCGCGTGCAACACACACACACACATAGACACACGCGCGCGCAAACACACACGCACTCACACAAAGGTATATATATATACACACACACACACACACACACACACACACACACACACATGCGTGTGCGCACATTAGATGAATATACACGCTGTCTTCATGTCTAATTTGTGCTGGAATGAACGTCTCTGCACTGTGGTTTAGAGCCAACACATACTTTCTCCCCGTTGAATGTCCTAGGGTCTAAAAATAGACGAGTGGGCGGAGCGATCTCGCAGAGTTGCAACCGTCAATTGTTGGACCGTGTATCTTTAAAGTATACCAAGTGAGTCAACTGTGCTTGTTAGAAGTAATTAAATGTTATGTAATACTTTAGTGACATGTGTAGACAACATCTAGATAGGGTTTCACATTGCTGACCTTTTAGAATCCAAGATGGCGGCCAATCAAGATGGTGGCTAGTGGCGTATACATACAGTAGAATGTAAATATGAAGTTCGATTACTTACATTAATCATAAAATAAATTAATCGTTTATGTTGATTTTTGTATATGTATACTGTTATATGCTCATCTTCTCATTTACAACTTTCAGCCAAAAGTTCGATGAAAACAAAAGTAAGTAAGGACAAAAGTTGTCAACAAGCACATGACAGCAACAACAAAAACACCAAAAAACAACCCACAAACAACGTATACATTAAAAGGGTTCTCAGCTAGAGGCATAATGCTTGATTTTGTTTTAAATCAGCAATTTGACATGATATGCTATGTCAGTACACAATAAAATAAAATCATTACATTGACAGCGTTTTACTTTCTGTTTCATGTTGTAAATAGTATTACAAATCAATTATTTTAATCCTTGAAACAAAGCAACAAACATTTACAACAAATTGGTGATTTTCTACATTTTGTAGAGTACTAAAATGTTGATGTTTTACAACTTGCAGAAGACTTTCAAACAATTATGCATGTATCAATTTTTTGTTTCTTGTGAATTAGCTGCAGCATTGCATAGTTGTTCATATATACAAACCCAAATAAAATAATAAAAGATATCAGTGGAAAATGTTTACTTGCGTCTTTACTGCACTTCTTATGGATCTGTATTAAACAAACTACTACTAGTTTATTAGTAGTTATTGTCCAAATTTATGTTCCTGCTTCAAGTTAATGTGGAACTTTGAAAGTAATGAATGAAAAGCTATATTTAAACAACCATGGTAATTACGTAAGCAAGGGTGGGAAGGAGGGAGGGAGTTAGAGGGATGAAAGGGAAGAACCAGGAAAGGGACAGCTCCACCCCTGTGGAGATGATAGGCTTGAAGTTGGGAATCAGAGGAGGGACCATGGGCACCACTTGCTGTGTAAGGAAAGAGGGTGTCAAGAGGGTGGGAAGGAGGGAGGGAGATAGAGGGATGAAAGGGAAGAAGCAGGAAAGGGACAGCTCCACCCCTAGAGGCATAATGCTTGATTTTGTTTTAAATCAGCAATTTGACATGATATGCTATGTCAGTACACAATAAAATAAAATCATTACATTGACAGCGTTTTACTTTCTGTTTCATGTTGTAAATAGTATTACAAATCAATTATTTTAATCCTTGAAACAAAGCAACAAACATTTACAACAAATTGGTGATTTTCTACATTTTGTAGAGTACTAAAATGTTGATGTTTTACAACTTGCAGAAGACTTTCAAACAATTATGCATGTATCAATTTTTTGTTACTTGTGAATTAGCTGCAGCATTGCATAGTTGTTCATATATACAAACCCAAATAGAATAATAAAAGATATCAGTGGAAAATGTTTACTTGCGTCTTTACTGCACTTCTTATGGATCTGTATTAAACAAACAAACTAGTTTATTCTATGTTCCTGCTTCAAGTTAATGTGGAACTTTGAAAGTAATGAATGAAAAGCTATATTTAAACAACCATGGTAATTACGTAAGCAAGGGTGGGAAGGATTAAGGGAGTTTAGAGGGATGAAAGGGAAGAATGCAGGAAAGGGACAGCTCCACCCCTGTGGAGATGATAGGCTTGAAGTTGGGAATCAGAGGAGGGACCATGGGCACCACTTGCTGTGATGAAAGAGGGTAGAGAGGGTGGGAAGGAGGGAGGGAGATAGAGGGATGAAAGGGAAGAAGCAGGAAAGGGACAGCTCCACCCCTGTGGAGATGATAGGCTTGAAGTTGGGAATCAGAGGAGGGACCATGGTCACCACTTGCTGTGATAAAAGAGGGTAGAGAGGGTGGTCAGGAGGGAGGGGAGATAGAGGGATGGAGGGGGGGTATGTGGCTGCAAGGGAAGAAGCAGGAAAGGGACAGCTCCACCCCTGTGGAGATGATAGGCTTAAAGTTGGGAATCAGGGAGGGACCATGGACATCACTTGCTGTGAAAAAGAGGGTAGGGTGGAAAAGGAAGGGAGATAGGGGATGAAAGGGAAGAAGCAGGAAAGGGACAGCTCCAAAACTGTGGAGATGATAGGCTTGAAGTTGGGGGTCTGAAGTGGCTGTAAAAAGAGGGCGGAGTCTGTCAAGGGAAGATACAAATGTGTAGTAAGGTCCTCAATGCTTTAGTGCCAGAAAATATACTAGCAGCAACCGCATCTTTGCAATTCTAATGCTCCTCAGAACCAGTATGGAGAAGGCCCCATGTTATGTGCAGTGTCACACCCTTGTGATCTGATGCAGTCACTGACTCTGGATACCAAGCAGAGACAGCAGACAACCAGTGGATGTCTCCACATTGTGGACTTTGTATCCTCAGGCATGGTGGTGGAGAGGAAACATTGTAAAAAGATAGGGCCTTTACAGAAATTCCATGTTAAAGGTCAAAGTCATTGATTAATTTCAATAAGCAAATAATGTGTCTTAAAAGTATACAAAATTTGATTAATGAATGCCTTGTAGATCCCAAGAAAACACACGCAAACACGCACGCAAGCACACACGCACACACGCACGCACGCACGCACGCACGCACGCACGCACGCACGCACGCACGCACGCACGCACACACACACACACACACACACACACACACACACACACACACACACACACACACACACACACACACACACACACACACACAAGTGTGAGAACATAGACTCACTTCGTTGACACAAAATGAAACAAAAATGAAAACAACACAACACGCCCTATAAGGTGATCCGAATTTTAAGGGCCAGAGAGAGAGGGAGAGAGAGGGAGTGACATAGATTGAGAGCGAGAAGAGGGGATGAGAAAGAAAGAAAGAGTGAGAGATGAATAGAGAAAGGGAGGGAGAAGATCGAGAGAAAGAAACTGCCTAATATGTCCGTTCGTACATCCCGAGGGATGCTTCACACGGTTCGTCCTTGTAGAAATATACTTTTAGAGTCACAAAACAGTCAGAATATACAAAACAAATACGGACATATAAAGAGAGAGAGAGAGAGATAGATAGAGACGACTGATCGCTTCTCAGCCTTTTGGCTGGGACAGTGATTCAGGAACATAAATTTTTGTTTAGGGAAGATGGTTGGTTTGAGGTCCTCGTCGTACAGAGAAAAGATACAGCGACGTTAAACTGAAAGAGAGAGAGAGAGAGAGAGAGAGAGAGAGAGAGAGAGAGAGAGAGAGAGAGAGAGAGAGAGAGAGAGAGAGAGAGAGAGAGAGAGAGAGAGAGAGACATTGTGAGAGAGAGATCCTCAGCCAGAGAGTGGAGAGAAACATTGTAGAGATAGAGAGACAGAAAGAGAGAGAGAGACAGGCAGAGAGAGACAGATAGAAAGATATAGAGAGACTGACAGATAAAGAGAGAGCCAGAAAGAGCAGACAAAACAGAGACAGATACAGAAAGACAAACAGAGAGACAGGCAGACAGACAGAAAAATGGGTTCAGAGACAGACTGACAGGTAGGCAAACATGCAATTAGATAGGCCAGCAGAAAAAACAAACATGCAGACTGACTGACAGGTAGACAGAAAGACAAACAAACAAACATCCAGAGAGCTAGGTAGAGGTGCAGAGGTACCGAAAGAAGGTAGACACCGTTTGGTTGTTGTTGACGTTGAGTAGACGTCCCTGCACGTGAGGCAGACTGATGGCCAAACTAATAAGACTCACAAACAGACAGACAGAATGGCAGAGAAACAAACATCCAGAGAGCTAGGTAGAGGTGCAGAGGACCGAAAGAAGGCAGACACCGTTTGGTTGTTGTTGACGTTGAGTAGATGTCCCTGCACGTGAGGCAGACTGATGGCCAAACTAATAAGACTCACAAACAGACATCCAGAGAGCTAGGTAGAGGTGCAGAGGTACCGAAAGAAGGCAGACACCGTTTGGTTGTTGTTGACGTTGAGTAGACGTCCCTGCACGTGAGGCAGACTGATGGCCAAACTAATAAGACTCACAAACAGACAGACAGAATGGCAGAGAAACAAACGGTCTTACTGCAGGAGTAGTCTTTGGCATAGACTTCCTGAGTGGTGTCGCAGGCACAGAAGCGGCGCTGACAGGTGCCCACCTCACAATGTGCATTGGTCTCACATCCACCCCCGATGCGATTTTGGAACGGGACTGTATTAGAAAATGTTAATTTTGATGTCTTAATAAATCATGTCAACGGCCTAAACCTCTTTCTCGCCATCCCTGTAAGTGGCTATGTACCGATCTGCAAATATGAGAAAGAAGGCCCATCCGAATGGGACCAAAACTCTTATTCTTACATCTAATTATTACATCAACTCCTTGTACAAAGATTTCATTATTATCATTATCACTTACATTTCATTCATTTCATTTAATTAAAGTCTGTGTAAAATACGTGTGAAATTTTGTGCAAGAATACACTATAGAATATTTGAAAAATAATATTGTATGATTGTCACGCCCGCACAAAATCTAGATTTTTCTTCTTATTCAGTGGAATGACGACTAGATCTATAAAGGACCGTTTATTAGTCATGATTTTCATAAAACAAAACATGTCAATAATAATAATATAATTCGAACTATGTTATCTGCACATGACTAAAGCCAGCTTTGAACTGTGTGCAGGGGTCAGATTGGTTTAGATCTACTGTAACATGGCTACTGTGTTTGTTTTCACTCGTTTCAGCTATTTAAACTCTGAAATTGATCAAAGCAAATCGGTTCATATAAAAACAAATTATGAGCAAAGGTAACGATGTATGTTATTTGGATTTGGGCATGGTGCATGACTTTTGGGCTCTCTCGAAGCTGTGTTCTTTAACTCACTCGAGCTAAAGCTCTCGTGAGCCAAAGAACACGCTTGTTGAGAGCCAAAAAGTCATGTACTTAGATAAGTGTAATTTATTATCTCCCTTGAATTTTACGTAATGATTTAGTAATGGTTGGGACAACCCTGCAAAATGGAGTTGCTTATACATGCACAGTGACCAAATTGTGAAGAAAACATGAATCTTGAAATAATTGAGGTCTCGATCATTAATTTTGCTTGTGAATCAATCAACTTACCCGTACGTTTGCAACTTCGATGAGCTTTCTGATCTAATCATTGGTCCAAGAAAGTAACTGAGCAGCGAAAACAACCTCACTCGGAAAATAAACTACTACGCGGCTAATGAAATGGCTTAGCAGAAAGATTGATTGGCGTGAAGTGCTATCACCGATAGAGCAGACAGTCATCTGCAGACAACCTGACTTGGGATGAGATGGAAGCCGGCAGATCATTAATGTGGCACAAGAAAAGAAATGGGCCAAGCACAGTACCTTGAGGTACTCCTGAGTCGATGGTTGCTTGATCGGATGCCTTTCCCTCTACTACCACTTTCATGCGGCGTTGGGTGAGGAAGATGATAAGCCACTGATGGAGCGGTCCTCTGA
>JAGGCT020003779.1:5000-11628 GCA_017654935.2 Phymorhynchus buccinoides
AGAGAGAGAGAGAGAGAGAGAGAGAGAAAGAGTACGAGAGAGAGAGAGAGAGAGAGACAGAGAGAGAGAGAGAGAGAGAGAGAGAGAGAGAGAGAGAGAGAGAGAGAGAGAGAGACAATCAGACATACAGGACGGACAGACAGACAGACAGAGATATAGAGAACGTGTTTTATTTCTGTACTTTTAATTAAGACGCGTGTGAGTAACAATAAGACAGTAATGTGTGAAAATATGTGTGAATGCAAAGCGCAGTATCACACACACACACACACACACACACACACACACACACATACACACACACACACACACGCAACACGCACACACGCACACACACACACACACACACACACACACACACACACACACACACAACACACACACGCACATACACACACACACACATACACACACACACACCACACACACACACACACACACACACACACAAACCACACACACACACACACACACACACACACACACACACACCACACCTGTAGGTCAGCTTGATTTTCTTTATGCATATTCTTGACACGCTGCATATTTTAATCTGAAACGTTTTTGTGAACAATTTTCAAAAGGGCAATCGAAAAATTACTTTCAACACATTGAAGGAAACAGGCAAGCAAGCAAACAAATACACAAACAAATCCTGTTTGAACACACTGACTGATGTTGATCCTTGTGGGGCAGGTTGTGTCAGTGGCACAACCTACCCCTGCTCAACCTGCCCCAAAGAGGGGTACCGCACAAAATACCTTCCAGAATCACTCAAATCGCTGTTTTCGCCTTGTATTTAATGACAATAGACAGAATAGATAAAATGTTCCAGAGTAACTGCAGTCTTACTACTTTCCCAGATCAAAGGAGGGAAACAAAGTAGAGAAAATACTAGAAAAAGTCATCTAAAATCCAGGAAAAATACGAACATTATTAAAATTTAAGTTTTAATACATGTTTTTTGCCACTGACACAACTTGCCCCATGCCACAACCTACCCCACCTATTTTATAGTTATTAATGTCCCGTATGTGGCTGTTCCAGGCCGGAGGACGTTAAGCGAACCTTCACAGCGATCCCACGAGATTTAAGTCATCATAATTACAGACCTGGTATTGCAGGATCTGCTCAGAGCATTGACTGATGGTTGGTTGATGGTTCGTTCCATACATGCTGTTTTGCAGTCGAGTGGATGTAAAACCTAACTTTCAGCGAGCCACGAGCTTATTCTTGCTACAAGCTTGGTATTGCAGTACCTCCAGGATCCGTGCTCAGGTCTGCATTGACTGATGGTTCGTCCCATATATGCTGTTTTGCTGGAATGCAGGATTAAGAGTAGAATTTTTTCGCGATGTAGGAGAAGAAGTTTACTAATGAAAAATGATTTGTTTTTGAGGGCAGAAAAAGAACGTGCTGCGCTGCCAAGTCACATAAAAAGACAGTTAAAAAACAGGCGAGAAAATATAACCATGAAATGGCAAGACGATTACGTGAAACTAAGTCTAAAGACCCCAAGGATTATTGGGCCATAATAAATGGGAAAAAGAATAAATCTAACCCTAGCCAACCTAGCTGTCAGGCCTTTTTTGAGCTGTTTAAAAATATGAATACAGTTGAAGAGGAGGCTGATGATGCCCCTGACAATGGAGTTGATTCTGATAATGTTACTGCTCTGTTAGATAATTTAATTACTGAAAATGAGGTTCTAAATTGCATAAAGAAGTTAAAGAGCAATAAAGCATGCGGGTTAGATAATATAGTAAATTAATTCCTTAAAAATTCAGCAGAGAAAATGTTAGGTGTTTTTGTGAAACTATTTAATCTGATATTAATTACCGGTAAAGTACCAACTAATTGGGTAATTGGGGTTATACAGCCAATATTCAAAAACAAAGGTTCCCCTGCAGATCCCAACAACTATCGTGGTATAACCATACTGTCCTGTTTTGGGAAACTGTTTACAAGTATCCTGAACGAACGCCTAAAGGTATACATTGAAACATTTCACTTAATTGGCATGGAACAAGCTGGGTTTAGAAACAACTTTTCAACACTGGATCACTTGTTTTACTTTGTACGGGCTGATTGATATTTTGTTGTTTAAGAAAAAGCGCTTGTATTGTGCATTTCTGGATTATGAAAAAGCTTTCGATAAAGTTAATAGAGCATTTTTGTGGCAAAAAACTTATAGACAATGGTATCAGCGGTCGGTTATTAAAAGTAATACAAAATATGTATTCCCAAGCTAAATCATGTGTTGCGGTTAATAGTGAATTTTCTTGACTTTTTCTGCTCGGAAGTTGGAGTGAGGCAAGGAGAAAACCTGTCGCCTGTATTGTTTGCCATGTTCCTGAATGACATGAAAGTTTTTTATGTCTAGAGATATGACTGGTCTTACCACAGTTGCTAGAGAAGCAGATATATTAGGTATGAACGAACATGAAATATTTTGTTAATACTATTTTTGTTGTTGTATGCAGACGACACTGTCATATTTTCTGAAACTCCAGTAGGATTGCAAAGAGGCTTAGATAATATTCAACGCTATTGTCAAAAATGGAATTTGAAATTAAATGCCAAGAAATGTAAAGTTCTTATTTTTTATAAGGGTAAGGTTAGACGTTTTCCTGACTTTCTTATAGCGACTGAAAAATTAGAGGTTGTTCAGAACTTTATGTACTGTATGGTTAAAGTTAAATCTAATAACAAAATGAATGTCGCACAACGTGATCTTTATGACCGAGCTTCCCGAGCCATGTTTGCTTTGTTGAGGAAAGCTAAATTATTGATGCTTCCTGCAGATCTAACAATTGACCTATTTGATAAAACTGTACTTCCTATCCTTACATTATGGTTGTGAAATTTGGGGCTTTGATATGAATGATATTATTCAGAGACTGTAGTTAAGATTTTACAAGTTGGTTCTGAAGGTAAGACAGTCGACTCCTTCTCTCATGATTTTTGGGGAAACGGGTAAATTCCCTGTTGGTGTAACTGTTAAATGTAGAATGTTATCATTTTGGTTTAACCTTGTAACAAACCACCAGACAGAAAAATTATCAGTTCTTTTTTATAAATGCCTATTGAAAATGTACGAGTCGAATGTTTATGAAAACAGATACATCAAATATATCCATACACTACTAAATGAAACTGGCTTGAGTAGTTTTTGGTTGAATCAAAACTTTCTTGATGCAAATCCATTGTGGTTCAAGGAGAAGGTGAAAAGATGCTTAAAAGACACCTTTTTACAATCTTGTTATATGCATGTAGATAATGACGAATTATATTTAAACAACAGAATGTTTAAAACGTCTTTTTGTGTTGACCCATATTACTTAGTCTTGCCATATATCTATATGATTACTGTGTTAAAATTCAGAACTAATAATAATAACTTGCCTGTGAACACGTTGCGTTATACTGGTACACCCAGACATGAAAGAATTGTGAAAAATGTAATGTACATGATGTGGCAGATGAGTTTCACTACTTGTTTGTTTGTCGTTTCTTTGACACTGACAGGAGAAGGTACATCCCTAAGTATTTTTTTACTCGCCCTAATTGCTTATAAATTCAAAGCTTTGTTCTCTACAAAAAATAAGAAAATATTACTCAAACTAAAGCACTTCATTACAGTTGTTAACGGTTCTTTCAGATAAATGCTATTAATCATGTCTTTTTCCCATTTTGTTTTTAATTTAGTAATACATTACATTATTTGTAATAATTATTATGGTATGGGTTATCTTTGAAATGATTTTGGAACTCACGCTTGGGTTGATTCTTGGAATTTTATTTATGTGTGTGTATGTTTTTATATTTCTGTGCCCAAAATAATGGGGTATGAAATACATTTCTTGCCTTGCCTTGCCTTGCATTGCCTTGCAGCCGGGTGGACGTAAAATCTAACTTTCATTTCAGCGAGCCATTAGCAGTGTAACCACAGAACAAACCCGTCAAACTGACCTAAGACAACATAATTAAAGGTTGATGACGCTGAGACAAAGACACTGTAATGGGAATAAGACAGACAAGCAGCCATTGTCCCCTATATGAATAGTGAACACAGAAACCCTGATTATGCCCCCCTTTGAACCATGAACAACATCAGTAGTAATCTAACACTGGTTGTCGTTACTGTTTCATAGATTTTCTGGCCGTATTTGCAGGCTTCCTTACCTTTCTTTGTCTTCAGGAAAATAGAATTTTTTTGGAAATTTGAATCTGGTATTTTAAAAAAAACCGTTTGATTCAAATTCCAGTCTTTGGATAGAACCGTCGTTGTTAACGGGATCACTAAGGATAACCCTATCCGCCCGCTTCGCCGTAACTCATCCAGTTGTCTGCCTTATTCCCATTACAGTGTCTTTGCCTGAGACATTGGATAATCCCAGAATGGTAACATTTTATCAGTGTCTTTGCTTTCAAACAACACTGAACGTGGCACAGCTAGTGCGACCGCTTCATGCATGAACCTTGTATTGTGTTGAGACAAATAGTTATCCCGTCAGACTCAGAGGTCTGGAAACGATATTGTTTTATGTCCCCTTGTCTGTCTGTCTGATCTGTCTTCTGTCTACGTATCAATTATCTAACAATATGGTGGATGGGATATTAGTCAAACTTGGTATATAGGTAAACAGCACGACAGCCCCTTTGGGCAGCAAGACACTGCTCCTTACATTATTAGTAATCATCCATTTGGTATTTGAAACAATACAGCATCACGAAGGTGGTTTCATGACTTTCAAAAATTGCCTGATCTAAATGCTATGGAGCATTATTTCAAGTTCAAGTTCAAGTTCAAATATACTTTTATATCTCCAAAAGGGAAATTCAGGTTACGTGCAACAACATGACATAGATACAACATAACTGAAAGAACATTAATCCAAATACAAACCAAATAATTATCATTAAAATCCCATTACATTCAATTTAAAAATTGTGCACATTTAAAACACTGAAAGAGAGAAGATAGAGAGAGAGAGAGAGAGAGAGAGAGAGAGAGAGAAGAAAGAGAGAGAGAGAGAGAGAGAGAGGAGAGAGGAGAGATAGGAGGAGAGAGAGAGAGAGAGAGGGAGATAGAGAGAGAGAGTTTTGGAGAGAGAGAGAGAGAGAGCGTAGCTCAATGACTTTAATTAAACTTATAGGCAATCAATCAAATAACAACCTTTGGAAATAAATCTCGTCAATCAAGCAATTCCATACACATGACCAATTAGTATTCTCCACACATTACAATGACTGCATTCAGATGCTTGTTAATATTCAATTCAGAACAAGATAGGATAAGGACTAGAGGAGACGAGAGAGAGAGAGGAGAGAGAGAGAGAGAGAGAGAGAGAAGAGGGAGAGAGAGAGAGAGAGAGAGAGAGATGAAAGAGAGAGAGAGAGAGAGAGAGAGAGAGAGAGAGATTAGAATGATCCTGAATTAAGATGATGATAGAACCTGTAGTGAAAGTTTATGAAAGTGGGACCGACTTTCGCCAAAGAAACTGACACTGCTCCGTTTCAGCAAAATTGAGCCCCCCCCTCCCCACCCCACACCCCCCCCGCACGGACATCAGACGAGCAACATCAACATGGACGTTTATTGAACAATTTAGTCCGCTCCTTGAGTCTCAAAAACCTATCTTTAGCATAAGTTAATACCATGCAGCGAGGAAGAAATCCCTATAATTAAGGTTCCTCAAACCACGTTCACATTTCCCACGTCCTTTCTCCTCCATGGCAACACAGTGATATGATACGCCTGTATTGTCACTGGTTTTGCCATGGGGAAAGAGTCGAAAATTGTTTAACTTGCATTGAGGCCATGAAGGTGGATTTATTTGACTTTACCTCCCTGCTTTACATCGAGTTTTTGAAAACCATTGAACTACACTTAAGGATATTATTTATTTATGTTTTTAAGCAGAATAACAATGGTTTCTTGAAACAAAAACATGCAAATCACCGTTCCTTTTGTTGTGCTGTCATAGATAAGAACACGCAAAGAAAATCAAAAGAAGAATCTGAGCAGGCAGAAAGTACTTTAACACAACCACCCCACCCAACCCCCGGTAACACCCCCCCCCCTCCCCCACCTCCCCCCACCCCCCCCCCGCCCCCGCCTCCTACGGCCTTCAAATTCCAAATTCTCTGCTATTTTTTCTCTCTAAAAAATAATCCTAGGGTTATCCTAACTACTTCCCTTTCCCTAAGAATGACATAATGTTGATTCTTAATGTTAAGCATTTCCAATGTTACATTCTGGAGGGGAGGGGGGGGGGGCAGGGGGGGAGGGGGGGGGGGGGGGGGGGGGGGGGAGTGGGCAGGGGGGGGGTACAGTACATTAGATAGCCGCCGGCCTGATGAACTAGAAGCCAGGCAGGCAAAGTTGTACTTCAACACACACACCCCCCACACCTCTCATAATGAGGGGCCTACGGCATTCAATCCCAGTCTGTTGTTTTTTCTTCTAAAAAAATATTCCTAGGATGATCCCTAACCACTTCCCTTTACCCAAGAATGACATAATGTTGATTCTCAATGTTGAACATTTCCAATGCTACATTCTGGAGGAGGGGTGTGTGTATACAGTACAAGATAGACGAGGCCTGATGAGTAGACGCCGGGG
>JAGGCT020003780.1:0-11622 GCA_017654935.2 Phymorhynchus buccinoides
GCTACACTACATCCCTCTCTCCTCTCAACCACCCACCCCACCCCCTCCTTTTTTTTCTCACAACCAACAACAGTCAATTGCTCATTACTTGACATTTATAAGAAGAAAAAAAAAGCGTTAAAACCTACAAGAATTTAGGAAAAATGAGAATTACAAGAAACCTTTCAGGAAACATCATTTGGCCCGCGAAGCTAGAATAATCCTGAAGCAATTCATAGACACACCCCCCCACCCACACCCCCCTCACAAGGCGGGGGTGGGTGGGATTGTCCACTAATTTTTCTGAAGTTTGGTGAGAGTTACTTTTCACATTTATTGTTTGCCAAAATAAAATGAGGCTACACTACGTTAATACCTCTATATTATATTACGGGGTCTATTTGTCATGTCAAATATGTAGGGTAGTAAAAAAATCGTAGAAGAACTCGATTATCTTATCAACAATAATTTTACTATCGTGAGATTAAGGAATATTGAGTGGCATGATTTGGGAGTTCTACAGCATGGCCGCGCTTACTGAAATCTGTAGGCCTACTTTCCGTTTGTTTTGTCTCAACATAGGACAAATCACAAAAACCGCAAAACCAATCTTTTACTGCAACGGGGAGATCGTAAAAGACCAAATAGGGAAAACGCGGGGGAGGCAGACAAAAACAGTGCGTTGACATGTTTGACGAAAACAAAACAAATGTACATATTTTTTAAGGTAGTTTAATAAGGATGAGAAAATTGCAGGGCCGGTTTTTTAACGTTTTTACACTAATGCTGATGGTATGATATACGAAAAGCGAACTTCTTCTCAATAGATGTAATATGAGCCCAAATTATTGCTATCACTGAACATTCCGAAAAATGTTAAAAGAATTTGTACCATCGGAATAACGCTAGCCAATTAAACCGGTTCCATAATAAAGCCCCAGCCGTGGAGTAGCTTGTTCTTCGCCAAACCTTACATGTACAAGAATGCCACTACCTAAACATAACACCTTTCAAGAGCAGTCTGGTGCCAATTCCAAACACAGGATGAAAAGAGAAAGTTTAGTTGATGCATTTACAAAAGTCTAATACCACTGAAGAAAACTTACAACTATATGAAATGCTAAGAGTGAAAATGAAATAAAAAATATGACAAGGTTTTATCATGAGTTGCTTTTAACTTCCCTAATATAGTGGGATGGACAGTGGACAAATGTAAAGATATGATTTATGGAAATGTAGGAGATGGTTTTCTGTTCCAATGTGAACACCCACAAGGACGGTAAGGACAAATACAATATTCTCGACTTAATCTTAGTAAATATGCTCAAATGATATCTGACATCATAGCATTCTAGTCCCCTCGGTAAGAGTGACGCACCAAGTCTTAATTTTTTCATTGTACGCAGGGTACATAATACAGAAAGTTTAGAACAAAACAGTAATATATAATATGAAAGAAGGACATTTTTTACAAATGAGACAGGATTTTTTAAATCACCGTTGGGACCGACTTGTCGACATTAGTGTTTATGATTGTTGGCAGACATAAAGATAAAATTTCATTTCTAATGGACAACAATATACCAAAAATAAAAGGTAATATCAGATCAAAGAAAAGTATAGGACCCTATTGGTGTCACTGGGAATTAAGAAAAGTGTAAGAATAAGAACAACTATTATAGAAGATACTTGGAAAATGGTAATCTAAAGCTAGTAAACGTTACGAGATTAATAGAATTGAGAGAAGGAGCTCTAGCAAGATGCGGGAGACAAAAGACCATGAAAACAAATAGCAAAACTGTAAGCTAAATCCCAACTTGTTTTGGATAGTGTACATAATTCTAAAGCTCAAGTTATGTACTGGCTTCAGTTCACTTAAAGATAAACAGGAGAATAGTCACAGCTGCAGGATAAAGCTAAGTTTGAAAATGATTATTTTGCTAGTGTTTTCACTAAAGAAAAATCAGAGTCCTGTGCCCATTAAAGATTAAACACCATCTGATGTCAACATTGTTTAGTACAGTAGAAGCTATAAAGAATAAACTAAGCACTAGATTAACAAGCCAGGGCCCGATAAGGTCCCAAGCCAGAGTACTAAAGAATTACATACAGAACTAGCCCTTCCTTTAACATTTTGTTCAATAAATTTCGAATCAGTGAACTCCCAGTAGATTGGAACAACGGCAGAGTTATAGCCCTTTATAAGAAAGGAACAGACGAGATCCGGGAAGTACAGGCCTGTGAGCTCACATTATAACATTAAATTTTAGACCAGTTTAAATGTTCGGGACCAATTGTTAAACACATGACTGATTGATCTGTATCAGACTGCCAGCATGGATTTCAGGGCAGGGCGTTCTTGATGACCACTATTAGATGTGATGGACGATTTTACTAACTGTTGGAAAGACCAGATGGCTTTCGATATGTATACTTAGATTTTAATTGAAGGCTTTGATTCTGTGCCGCACGAAAGACTTCTCCTAAAACTACAGGCATTATTTCATCACTTTAACATTCCTAAAGAGGGTACGCATTTCCTAAAAGGGATCACAAAAGGTGCGGTTGGGGCAAACTAATATTGACATTTTAAGTGGCATTCCCCAGAGGTATATCCTGGGGCCAAATACTTTTTTACAATTTTTATCATGAATCTCCGCTGAGGAAATACAAAGGTCTGTAAGAATATTTCGCAGACGATACCAACTTTACACTGTTCTAATATTCAGAGAAATTTTAACAAAAAATTTATCATAAATACAATGACCTAGATAACTTATGGAATGGTTCGAAAAGTGAATCTCTATTTTAATGCAGAAGTGCAGTCATGCATTTGGCTATGCACAACCAAATGAAACTTATGAATTTCAGCTCACGGTTTCAGCTACATGTTTGGAAGCCTGTTTCAGATGCAAAAGACTTAGGAGTCATATTTGATTTTAACTCAAATTTGATGTCATGGTGTGTGGTTACTATGACTATTTGGTATGCACATTGTTTTTTGTATAAAATTGCTAATATTAAAATAATTGTTTTTTGATTACTTTGTGTGTACAACCAAGTTAGAGGCCCATGAATTGCCCTGCAAAGGTATAACAGCCTGTGTTCTTTTTAGATTTTTACTCACACAAATTGGTCTCGGCTCGCGACGTTGTTTTTGTATCAACTCTGAAATTTCTGGGGGGGGGGGGAAGGAGGCTGGAGTCTGTGTGTGTGGCGTGGGCAACACAGGCCTATTTGTGGCGAGCCCTGCATGGTTTTTGCAGTACACGGCAGAGAACCAAGGAAAGGGTTTTGAGCGCCAGCGTTCATTAGCGCACTATTTGTTCTTTAAGCCACATAATCACTGATTTTTGTGAAAATCTGGTGTTGAAGAACTGTTTTTTTAGCAATCAAACGCTGTATCTCCAAACCCTTTTACCTGTTCTCTCTGCAACCACTAATGTTAGTATTTTAATAAGTTATTTGACGACTTTTTAAACGAAGTATTGATTTTACCAGTAACAATAAGCATAATAAGCCCAAATTCTTTAAAAATACTCACTACACCCGATCCTATAATTTAATATTACAAATTATTTAAAACTCCATAACCTTAACTTAATAGTAAATACAAAACAGTAACAAATTATTACAAAAACACTGCACTTATATTCAAAAATTAAAAAAGGCGAGTGATTCTAACATATAAATAAATTCTTTTTTGAATGAATCCTTTAACACAAATAAAACAAGTATAACCATTTTCAAATTAACAAACATTGCTTTATTACAACTCATTAATGATTTTTTTTAATTTATAAAAAACAATTGCGCTGAAAAAAGAAGCTCAAGATTGAACAACGCTATGACGTATGATGAAGCAATCTTCATTTTTAACAATGTTTTAATAAACCTTTTAAAATAATTGTTCCTAATGATTAGAAGTGTAAACCGCTATTACACTAATCCGGGCAAACTAACAATAGAACTCCGGTTAAGTGGCTATTAGCTGTGTATATTGATTATGAGACTATTCAAGCGTACTCGAAATCAAATTAAGGGAAAGTAAGTATAATCCAATTATAGGTAATTCATTTATTACTTTACCCAAAGAACTACTCCTAAAGCGCGCTGTTTTAAATATTAAAAACTATGATAGCAAATGTTTTATGTGGTGTGTTTTAGCCAAACTGCATCATTTTTAAAAAAATGCAGAAAGAGTTATTAACTATGAGTACTATAGAAACGAGTTGAATTTTGAAGGTATTGAATTCCCTGTTAGTCTTGATAAGATTGATCAATTCGAAGAACAAAACAAACCCATATCGGTTAATGTGTACACTTGGTCAATCAAAAATAACTTAAAACCCATTCGTCTTTCTAAGTACGCACCCATGATTGGTGACCCAAACGAAAAACACGTTAATTTACTATTAATAACTGAGGACGCAAATACACATTATACACTAATCCGTACAATGAGTAGGTTACTTGCGTTCACAACGAACCACAAAGAAAAACAGGAGATCTGCGAAAGATGCTTAATAAGAATCCCAAGTATTCATGCAGCTGTGGAGCACAGGAAGCATTGTAATTCAACTGTTGAATGTAACACCGAACTCGCTATGCCAAAAGAGGGAAGCAAGGTTTATTTTAAGAATTACAAAAAACTACAAACCGCCCCATACACCGTGTATGCAGACTTTGAATCACTAATTGTTCCCTACGAAGGACCAACCCCACAAAATCAACCAAAAACAGTATTCACTAACAACCATCAAATCTGTTCATTCGCATTTATTGTAGTAAGATCTGATGGAAAGCACTCTGTAAAACCCGTACTCTATAGAGGTCCAGATGCTGCAGAACACTTTTTGAATAGCATGATTAGATTGCGAAACGAATTATCCAACCAACTTAATTTATGTGATTTAATTATGACTCCTGAAGATACAAGCCGGTTTGAATCCGCTGTTATTTGTTGGATTTGTGAAAAAGAATTCACAGCAACCGATGAAAAGGTGAGAGACCACGATCACATCAGTGGTCGTTTCAGAGGAGCAGCTCACAACAAATGCAACCTCCAACTAAAGTTTGATCCAAAGAATTGGAAGTTACCCATCTTCTTTCACAATCTAAGAGGCTACGACTCTCACTTAATTCTACAAGCAGTGACTGATTCATTTAAAACAGCTAGCTGCATCGCTCAATCATCAGAGAAGTACATGACATTCACATTAAGCCAGTTATCTTTTTTTGACTCGTTACAACACTTGATGGGTTCACTTGAATCCTTAGCACATTCGCTAACCGAAAGACCCATAACCCAAAAATACTTTGAACCCGCATTAGTACAAAAGGGTGTGTATCCATACGAGTACATGAATTCTTGGAACCGATTTAACGAGGATTGCCTCCCTCCAAAAGGTGCCTTTTTTTCAAGTTTGAGAGGATGCGATATTAGTAATAAAGACTACGCACACGCACAAGACGTATGGACCAAATTGGGCTGTAATACTATGGGAGATTACCACGATGCATATTTGATGGCTGATGTGTGTTTGTTAGCTGATGTATTTGAGAATTACAGAAAAACCTGTATGACTCACTACTCACTCGATCCAATAAACTATATTACTGCACCAGGTATGAGTTGGGACGCATTCCTTAAATTCACAAAAATTCAAATTGACTTGCTAACCGATCTACCCATGCTTCAAATGGTTGAGGACGGATTACGAGGTGGTATTAGTATGGCTTGTCATAATTATTGTAAAGCTAATAATAAATACCTCGATGACTTCGATCCCACTAAACCCTGTAACTACATCATGTACTTGGACGCAAACAATTTGTACGGATGGGCGATGTGTGAATCACTTCCACTTCGCAACTTTAAAATGTTTTCAGCACCCTTCAGTTTTTGTATTATAGGGTTTATAGATTATTTATTAACACTATCAGATTCAAATAAAGTAGGTTTTATTTTGGAAGTGGATCTAGAATACCCCGACGAACTGCATGATTACCACAACGATTACCCACTAGCGGCTGAACGACTCAAATTAGGATCTAGCCCACCAAAACTTGTACCCAACTTATACAACAACAACAAATATGTTTGCCACTATCGCCTACTCAAATTCTACTTACGCCACGGTCTAAAACTAACCGCTGTACACAGAATCATCTCGTTTAGTCAAAGTAAATTTATGCAACCCTACATCATGAAGAATACAAATCTACGAACTATTGCAACCGATGCATCAGAAAAAGACTTCTTTAAACTCATGAACAACAGCTGCTTCGGAAAAACCATGGAGAACCCACACAAACGCAAAGATGTAAGATTAGTAACACAAGAAAACAAAGCAATCAAACTAACTTCAAAACCCAATTACCTTGACTTCCACAACAACCTCTATGGTATAATGATGAAGAAAAAGACGGTTAAACTAGATAGACCTGTATTCATTGGACTTGCGATTCTCGAACTATCTAAGTTATTGATGTTAGAATTCTTATACGATTACTTCAAACCTCTCTACCCAGACTCGAGAGTGCTGTACACCGACACCGACTCATTCATTCTTGACATCCCCACCAATGATTTTTACAAGGATCTAGAAGTTGAAATAGCTAAGGGTGCAGATTCGAATTACGACACATCTGACTACTCAAAAGATTCGCTACTTCACTCAACCACAAACAAAAAGGTGATTGGGAAAATGAAGGATGAGCTGAACGGCACGCTAATCAAGGAGTACGTTGGTCTACGTGCTAAGATGTATTCTGTTGATAGTCAAACCGGTAATATTAAAAAGGCGAAGGGTATTAGTAAGTCTGTTGTACAAAAACTAATAACTCACAACAACTTCAAAGAAGCACTCTTTTGCAGCAAAACATTCTACCACAACAATATAACACTACAATCTAAGTTACACGAGATAAACACAACAGTTGTAAATAAAAAATCATTGGCTGCTGCTGATACAAAACGCGTCTTTGTTTTACCTGAACTTTCGTATGCCCTCGGTCACCACCGAACCCGTGAACCCACACAATCCAACCCACACTAATCTGCTCGATGCAACAAATACAAAACGAGTATTTCAATCACCAGAGTTTTCGTTAGCCCCCGGCCACTGGAGAACTAGAAGTCATAATCAGTAGACTTTCTAAACTTAGAATCATACGTTATTGAATAAGCACCCTTTAGAGTTCTTATTGTTATTTCCCTAGAACTGATTTTAATGTGTCGTTTATTTTTTTTTCGCATTCTTTTTTGATCGCTTCTATGTCTTGCGGTTGAGAAAAGTTCATTCTCGACTTTTTTTGTAGTTCAAACTTTTGCATTTTGTAATCATTGTAGTCAGCTTGCAGTCGACCGAACTCCTCATCTGTAATTTGAGAGTCCTGCAAGGCTTTACTAATAATTAATCGGAATGAACTAAGTTTTGCCATTATTAATTGAACCATGGCTGTATGCTTTTGAAGTTTGACTTTTATTTTTTTGTTGAAAGCGGACGTTGTCATTGAAAGCAACCCGAGCGTCAACGACACACAACCCAACGGCAAAGCTACTACTGTTCCAACACCAGTCGCTAACAAACCAACAGAGCTTCCCGCAGTTAAAGCGCTTAGAGATCCAAAACCAGTATTTAAGTATGTTGCTGTATTAAACAAACAAGAGTACCTTCGTTTAGCTCTGTTGTAATTAGTGAGGTCTTTTTCCAATTCTCTTTGTATTTCTGTAATTGAATTCAATCTGAACGTTTCGATAGACGTTTTGACAGGATCCTTTTCTTCATTAGGCTCAGTATTTTCTTTCGGCAGTATTGGATATTTTGTAACGGGCATCTTTTTATACTAAATAAAAAAAATGATATTTAATTTACACCGCTATCATTTTAAGAAGATCTTCAGACAAAATGCTTTCAGTGTAATAAAAACCAATGAGATCTAAATTAGTAAGGTTGATGAAAGTTAATTCTTTGAGATTTTTGGGATTAACGTTTAATATAACTTTATCACTGGACGACACCGCCTTAATTTCTTCGCCACTGTTTTGAATAACGATAACACACCTTAGTGATTCCACTTCCAAGTTTTGCCAAGAAATAAGAATCCCTTTCATCAGGACGTCACTAACTCCTACAGGTGGTCCTGAATCATCTTTCCTAACTGAAAGTTCAAATATCATAGTAAATTCGTCTGCTAAAATAAAATTAGGAATGAACTCTAATTGCGTAGATGAATCTTTTGTCACTGTCTTTTTTCTATGAAGTAAATACTGTCTCTTTTTAAAAGGTTTGATTGCTATTTCTCTTCTGCTGTTGTTTTGAGGAATCAGACTGATATGCAATGGTCCTGAGTTAAATGATTTGCGAAAGTGTTTGTTATTGTCAAAGAATGTAAACGGGCTTAAAAATTCAAACTTAATTTCCCAATCAATGAATGGAATTAAATGCCATTTGTTATCCTTTTTCTTAACAACTTTATATTCAAACTGGCCTACATTATCAGCTACTACATTGCGCAGCTGTTCTAGTTTAGGATGTTTTTTTATCACTTATTTCTGCTCGTTTATAATAACCGTCACTCGTATACTCAAATCCGTACTGTGCTCCTATCTCCCCGTTTAAATCAAAGTCTTCTGTGTCTGCTAGGTCCTTCAGTTCTAAAGTTGTGCATCTAACAGGATCAATCATAACCGGTTGATCTGGTCCACGCGACATTATCGTTTTATATCAAATTATTTTATTTCTAACAAAACATTTAAACTATCACACCACGCGACATTGTCGTTTTATATCAAATTATTTTATTTCTAGCAAAACATTTAAACTATCACACCGAACTTCTTTCCCATTTTTGTCAGTTATTCTTATCTTTAGTGAATCATGACGGCCACAAATTAATTCTTTAAACTGCAAATTTAGAAACGTTATATGTTCGTAATCGCAATATGCCGCTTTCGCCGTTGGAAGAACTCTTAACACATTAGACGGCTGGTTATTGAATAAGTTGTTATCCGTACTTAAGATATCTAAATGAAAGTATAATAAAGAATGTATTCTAAGATTAAGTGAGTGTTCTCCTTCAAAAGTATAGTCATTGTTTGTGACTGGAAAGATTAATATGGCATCCCCGATGTCAGTTTTAAACCCTAACATTCTTGCAAGTTCTCCCGCAAAGAAATAATTTATTTCCCCTTGCACTTTAAATATCGACGTCACTCTTAAATTTCCCTCATTAAGTTTTAAAGTAATGCCAAAATCGCTTATCATTTCTTTTAATGTACGAAAACCGTAATAACCGTCAGGTATAATTAGTGTAGTCGCCCCTTCAATACCAAATTTTGCTATCCAATTGTTATTTAAGGATTCGCTTATGTTTAACCATTTGACTTTGTAATAAATTTCATGGAGCGCTACCTTAAGGTTTGAATCACTGTTTTCAATAGGACGTTGCAGTGTTATCGGTTTATCCTGATCAGTTATATAAATAAACATTTTTTGATTGCAGATAAATAATTATCATTTTATTTCTAACAAAACATTTAAACTATCACACTGAACTTCTTTTCCTTTTTCATCAGTTATTCTTATCTTTAGTGAATCATGACGGCCACAACTTAATTCTTTAAACTGTAATGTGGGAAACGTTATCATTTCGTAATCGCAGTATGCTGCTTTTGCCGTTGGAAGAACTCTTAATACAGTAGACGGTTGACCATCGAATAAGTTGTTATCCGCACTTAAGATATCTAAATGAAAGTATAATAAAGAATGTATTCCAAGATTAAGTGAGTTTTCTCCTTCAAAGATATTGTTACTTTCTGTTACTGAAAAGTCGAATGTACCCATGTCGGTAGTTCTAACTATGGGACGTTGTAATGTTATTGGTTTGTTTTGATCAGTTATATAAATAAACATTTTTATTTCAGATTTAAAAAATGAAAGCTTTTAAATATAACAAAGACGCTAAATACTCAATCGGATCGTATAACCTTAAAACTATAGATGTTAACAGTTTAGTTGTTGCGGTGGGGGATGACACCTTTCAAGTTAAAGTTAGTAATCCGTTAGATCATATTTTAACCCGCCCTCAAACAATACACATCGCTAATGCATGGATGAAGTCATCCATGCATTTTTATCAAAAGCAGTTTAAACTTTGCTGTGTTTTGTGCCACAACAGGGTGTGGTGTTTCATTCGCCGAGCATTATTCCCCTGACCTCATGGTAAAAACAGTTTACAGATTCATTTTATTACACAATCAGACGTATTTTGTCTGAGCTGCAGGCACCATTACCGAATTATTCCACTTTCAATCCAGTCAAACAACAGAATTAACCATGAAGGCATTTGAGCGGATTTGTAAGGAGTAATAACAATTGATTTTTCATGTAAACTACTTTAGAACGGCACTTTAGACAGAAGTTAGATTTTATTATGGATGGGTTCACTTTATTGGAAACAAAACACAAAAATTGCTACAGTTGGAGTCCTCCTTCACATCCTTTGCCTTCGGGTTCACTCCCCATTTAAATCTGTAGACAACAACAAAATGATAAAAACGCTTGGACTACTTTTTTTCTTATACTCTAAAGGATTGACCAAGGCTGGATAGAACGAATCATGATTCTATTTCGTACTACGTGTGGTATTTGCTAGGATCGCAAGCGCAAGTTAATAAATCTGAAATCATTGATCCTTTCTACTGAATTGATTCACCAAAACAGTATTTCTCCAATTTAGAAGATGCGTCAATTCTGCAGTCGATCTTCAGGGAACAACAAGTATTTAAAAATATAGGATACGTTTTGAGATTTGCCAGATCGAAAGTAGACTTTGCTGTCGGTAGTGGATTATACATGCTGCCCTCTGATCTCAGGCTTCAAATAGATTAATTGAAAAACTATAAAACGAAATCCTTATAGCTGGAGATGACCAAGCCTCGGTAAAAACAATAGCTAAATTCTGAAGTTGGCTGCTCCATCAAGCCAAACAATTTCCAATAAAATCTATGCAGCGAACATACCAACTTTAATACAACCAACGACAAACAAATACACCAACGACTGAGAATCATGAAAACGAAAAGACAGCACTAGTTTCTTTTTTTAACTGCGGCTGGTCTAGTTTATTTTTATTTTACGAAAAGTAATCCGATAAATTAGGCACTAATAACATCCATAATGTTCTGCCATAAAAACCGACTACTTGCTTGCTGTTATGAAAAAAGCCAACTGATTATTTTCCACCTAATATTCCTGGTATAGCGTCAGAGCTTTTTATTCCTAATTTTTTTAATAGATTCTTAAAAGTTCCAGTTGTTTTTTTAATCCAATTCTTATCGCTTGATGGTGGAGAGATGGTGGCGGTGTCCTAGCTCCTGATCCATGTAAAGCACACACTAAAGTAGAGATTGCAAAACCTCAGCTGTTAACACTAGCAATCGTAAACCTTGCTCCTTTAACTACATGTTTTTATTCTTTCTGCTACGGTGTATCTTCGTGTACAGTCTTTGGATAGTTTCTTTTATTCCTGCTGACTTGGTGTTCGTAATTGTTTCACGGTTAGTTGACAGTACTTCTAGTCTTGGCTGCTCTCCTCTAGTTGAAGATCATCCATTCTTTTTTGATTCTATCTTTA
>JAGGCT020003781.1:0-11622 GCA_017654935.2 Phymorhynchus buccinoides
AATCAAATATTTCATGCAACTCAGAGAGAGAGAGAGAGAAGAGAAGGTGACGATGGGGAGAGAGAAGATCGAGAGAGAGAGAGAGAGAGACGGACGAGAGAGAGAGAGTTTGAGAGAGAGAGAGAGAGAGTGAGTGTGAGTGAGATGTAGAGATTCTCGATGAGAGAGAGGACATAGACACAGAGACGGACAGACAAACAGACACACAGACGAGAGAGTAACACTGAACACTGAATGGCTTAATGTGCATTGACCTTGGGCCACAATACATGGACGAGGAGCAGAAGAAACAGAATCAAATATTTCATGCAACTCAAAGAGAGACAGACAGAGAATGTGTGAGAAAGAAAGAAAGTGACAGAGAGAGAGAGAGAGAACACTTAACACTGAATGGCTTAATGTGCATTGACCTTGGGCCACAATACATGGACGAGGAGCAGAGGAAACAGAATCAAATATTTCATCCAAACTCAGGAGAGAGAGAGAGAGAGAGAGAGCGAGGAGACAGACAGAGAGAGAGAGAGACAGAGGAGATGAGAGAAGCACTGAACACTGGCATGGTTTAATTTGCACTTGACCTATTTGGTGACACAATAGCATGGACGAGGAGCAGAAGAAACAGAATCAACAATTTCATTGCAAACTCAAGAGAGAGAGAGAGAGAGAGGAGAGTGAGAGAGAGTGAGAGCGAGAGAGAGAGAGAGAGAGATGACGAGAGAGAGAGAGAGAGAGAGACATAGACAGACAGATATACACCGCGAGAGAGAGAACACTGAACACTGAATGGCTTAACGTACATTGGCCTTGGGCCATAATACATTTACGAGGAGTCAGAGGAAACCGAATCAAATATTGTCATGCAACTCAAGAGAGAGAGAGAGAGAGATAGAGAGAGAGAGAGAGAGAGAGAGAGGAGAGGAGAGAGAGAGAGATTGATTGATTGAGAGAGAGAAAGAGAGAGAGAAAGATAGAGAGAGAGATAGAGGAGAGATAGGAGATAGAGACAGACAGACATCCGACAGACAGACAGACCGACCATACACAGCAGAGAGAGAGACAACTTTAATTAGATGCGGAACGTTTTGAAGCCAGGGAGGGGGGGGAGAGGAGAGAGGATTGACAGCAAACTGGGGGGGGGGGGCAGGGGGGGATTTACACAGGGGGGGGGGCAAGGGGGGGGGGGGGGGGGGGGGGGGGCAGGGGGGGGGGCAGGGCTTAATGGGGGGGGGGGCAAGCGCACGGACAAGGTAGATGGATACGTTAAGTTACACGTCTTAGTAAATGCTACAAAAACACGTTGTAATTGTTATTTTTAACCATAATTATAATCAACAATACAAAAAAACAAAATGAATGAAAGAAAACATGATGTCAATTTAAAGGAGACAACAAAAAGACATAAAAATACAACCATGTTTGGGGCGGATCAGCCAGTCATGGAAGAGGGGAGGGGTAGTTCCAAGTGGTCAGGTAGGGTGGAATGAGGGGTCGGGGGGGGGGGGGGGGGGGGGGGGCCCTCCCAGAAGCTGATTATAATTTGAATGTCAGAGGCAGTCAAGGGTGAGAGAATACGCTAAAACTAAGACATGTGACTACATTTCTCCCTCTTTTTCTTTTCTTTCTGGGTGGAAGGGATGTAGGGGTAACAACAATGAGGTCTATGCATCCAAACAAAACATTAAAGGAAAGGAAACATAATTATTGCCTCCCAGAAGCTGATTATAATTTGAATGTCAGAGATTCAGTCAAGGCTTCTCGTGAGAGAATACGCTAAAACTAAGACATGTGGCTACATTTCTCCCTCTTTTTCTTTTCTTTCTGGGTGGAAGCTCTGTAACCCCTCTCAAATCCATATTTTGATGTAGTACCCAAAGTCCAAAGACATGTAACAATATAACAACAATGAGGTCTATGCATCCAAACAAAACATTAAAGGAAAGGAAACATAATTATCTGAGCCATCTAAACGTCATATAACATTGCATAAAGTCATTGGTGATGACCGAGTTTAAGAAAAGCTCAAACCATAAAAGAACAAACTTACTAACATTATTCGTATTTTTGTCTTGCTGACTGCGTCACTCACCTTCAACAACCTGACTATTACAGCTTTCCAGTCTGGTTTTCATGTTCTTTTAAAACAATCTATATATCTATTTTTATATTGACATTCTAAAAACAAGCGCGAAATCGCAATAGTTTGTGGCACGCGGTCTATTTTTACCACTCCAATCATGAGTCACCTCCCCTGGCTTTTCAATAATTTTAATCTGTAAACCAGAATGTTATCTCTGCACCCTTTCGTAACTTTTTATATCTTTTGGAAAACATTTAAAACTATGTATCCTACTTATACTCATCGAAAGAAGCACCGCATACTCGTCGTGTCTGTTGTAGTGTCTGTATTACGTATGTTTATTATTTTGTACGCTTTTAAAATACATCATTTTAAAGTGCGGCCTCAATTTGAAGTGTAGCCTCGATTTGAAGTGCGCCAATTTTGTCAAAATGTGCGACAATTTTGGACCGACAGACAGACAGACAGACAGACAGACAGACAGACCGACAAAGTGAGTTATAGGTTTGTGGCTTTTGAGCCAGAAACAAAAAAGGAATTCTTTTATTTACAGGCTCATTCCGGAGTCTCCCCGCTGGTTGGCAGCCAGAGGTAGAAAAGAAGAGGCCTTGAAAGTGCTGCAAAAGATCACCGCTTCTAACGGCACGTGCCTGCCCAAGGTCGATGACGTCACTCAACTGCTGGAGGAAGAGCGTGCGCTCAGCTTCAGGCACGTGTTCAAGTCACGTGAGCTGGTGGTGCGCGTGCTCATTTTCTTCTCCAACATGTACGTGCAAGACAACTTGGGGTTGATTTGTGTAACAGATGAATGCGTGTGTATGCGTGTGCACCTGGATTTAAACAAACTGATTCATAAGCAAATATAATTATGACAAAGCAGCATCAACAACAAAATCATAGAGCCCAGCAAACTTAAAGCTTGTATCGGTGCTCATAATATCTATTAATTGCATATATATATATATATATATATATATATATATATATATAGTATATAGTTGAGTGCAGCAGGGGGTCGTTTCACAAGGGCTAACGTTATGTAGCGTGAGCGCAAATCGGCAAAACGGTACTAAGAAACACCTCTTTTGCCGACGTTTGCCGAAAACGTTTTGTGGCTGCTCCCAAAGTATCTCTTGGCGAACTATCACGTGACTTGCATGGGGTGAATACATTTCTTGTTGTTGATTGGTCCATTAATGTTTGGTTAAAATAATACTTTCTTTTACCAATCAGACAAGAGCTTGTAATATTCTTCCGCAAACGTTTTCTAAAGTGTTTCTTAGGCCCCTTTTGGCGTAACAGGTATGCGTGCGGCGACCGTTGTCTAGAGAAACTCAACCCAGGTATGATAAGTATCCTAAAATTATAAAAGAAAAGCATAACAAGGGTGATGCGAACTAGGTAAAAGGGAATGATAATAAAATAAACTGATAGACATAATATAATCGACTGCCACCTTATTTTCTTTATGCCTGAAAAAAACCTCAACTTGTTCGACTTGACTTGACTTGACCAGGGCCTGTATTCACATTGAGATAATATGAAACTTATCATCATAATTGATATATTAGAAGTCCTTCTAAAGTCCTATTAAATACTACTACTTTAGAAGGACTTCTAAGATATTATTCATACTATCTCAATGTGAATACAGGCCCTGGACTTGATTACCAGCCGCGACAAAGTGAGCGAAGCTGGTAATGTTTTCAGTGGATTCTGTTCCTGACTGGCTGACTGACTATCTGACTATGTTAACATGATAACGTTTGAACGGAGGGACCTAGGGACCTCAAAGTTTGCATGCGGGTAGGTACCAAGGATATCTAGGCCAAGTAAAGGTCATAGGTGAAAGGTCAAGGTCACTGGAGCCGTAGATGCTGAACAACTGGCACGATAACAGAGGGACCTAGGACGCTCCAATTTTGCATGCGGATAGGTACTAAATATATCTAGTCCAAGTTAAAAAATGAAGGTCATAGGTCAAATGTCAAGGTCACTGGCGCCGAAAATGCTGCCGAGCACCTGGCACGGCAACCATTGAACGGAAGGACCTATGATGCTGAAATTTTGCAAGCGGATAGGTACTAAGAATATATCGGCCAAATTCAAAAATGAAGGTCAAAGGTGAAGGTCACTGGAGCCGAAAATGCCCCTGAACACCTGGCACGGTAACGGAGGGACCTAGGACTCTCAAATGTTGCATGCGGATAGGTGCTAAAGATATCTAGGCCAAGTTATAAAAACGAAAAGAAGGTCATAGGTCAAATGCCAAGGTCACAGGCGCCGAAAATGCTGCCGCGCAGCTGGTGATCCAGCGTCTTAACGCTCTAGTTGTCACACGCTTCGTCTCAGGTTCGTGGTGGTGGTGATCTACTACGCTCTGATGTACAACATCAGCAACCTGGCGGGGGACATCTACGTCAACTACCTGCTGAACGCCGTGGTGGAAACCGTGGGTCTGTGCGTGCCCTACTTCCTGCTGGACCGCTTCGGCAGAAAGAAGGTCTACTGCGGCAGCGTCTTCATCTCCGGCCTCGTCTGCGTGGGCTCCGTTGTGCCCGCTTTGCTGGGCAGTGAGGGTCAGTTGTTGTTGGCTTACCTTGGCTAAAAGACTCCAGGGATCATCCCAACAGCGGAACCACTTGAGCACTATGGTACAAGTGCATCAGCTAGAGATGAGAACATTACGTATGTGACCGTGTTTGATTACCCTGCCATGTGGGCAGCCACAATCTGACTTCGGGGGATTTTGGAGACTGATGATGGTATGCTTGGAGCTTGTCATGGGTAAAGACAACCCCGGTATAAATAAAATGCTTAGGATAACAACATTTTGATGTAGCCGTTGTGTTCTAGCCTATGTGACTATGTCCAGTTGGTCTGACACAGCCTTAAGCTTAAGCAAGGCGAGGGTGGTCAGTTGAGATGGAAGTTAGGCACACAGGGAGAGTCATTTGACAGAAAGACACTCGCATGCATGCACGCACGCGCGTTCGCATGCACACACGCTTGTGCGCTCGCTTGCACACACAAATACACACAGTGACACACATACACACAGTGACACACATACACACAGTGACACACATACACACAGTGACACACACGCACGCACACATATCCACACACACACACATGGGAAGACTGACTATCAAACTAGGGGGCAATAGCACTGGCATTTATTAGTGCTGCAATCAAAGGGATGAGTTAGCCTGTGGGGTTCTTTACTGGACTGAACTTGATTGTCACACGTTTCAGGTTCGTGGTGATCTACTACATCAGCAACCTGCGGGAGCGTCTTCATCTCCGGCAGCAGATTTAGTGAAGAAGGGTGGGCAATGTACCCGGAGGGAGGCATCTACACCGTGAATAAATTATAGCCGAGTCGCTCAGTAACACCAGCTGCACCTCTCTTCCATCAATGTTGGCAGTCGTCGTCGTCGTCGGAAACTACATGCTGGCATCATTATAATAATGCATTTTTTTCCAGACTGGGTTCTGGTGGCCATGTCGGTGGTGGGGCGCCTGTTCGTGTGTGTGGCCTTCTCCACGTTGTACGTCTACGGGGTGGAACTCTTCCCCACCGTCATCCGGGCCTCCACGCTCAGCGTGGGACTCACATTCTCCCGCATCGGGGGCATCGCCGCCCCTTACCTGGCAGACGTGGTAAGGGACTCGTTGGATCTGGTACTGTAGGCTAATCATGAGTGCATCTTAAGCAGTTGACACGGGTAGTAACATGCAAATTACTTAGAACAAACAACCAATCGTTTTTGGACACATGGTCAGGTACCGTTACCATGAGTGCATCTTAAGCTGTTGACGCGGGTAGTAACATGCAAATTACTTAGAACAAACAACCAATCGTTTTTGGACACATGGTCAGGTACCGTTACCATGAGTGCATCTTAAGCAGTTGACGCGGGTAGTAACATGCAAATTACTTAGAACAAACAACCAATCGTTTTTGGACACATGGTCATGTACCGTTACCATGAGTGCATACGGCTAGTAACATGTAAATTACTTAGAAGAGACCAGCCACCGTGGCGTAGTGATTAGGGTCGCGGACTACTGACTGGGAGGTCACGGGTTCGAATCCCATCAGAGGCGAGCTTTTTTTCGGTCCTGGACCGACTCCTACCCAGAGTATTCCAAGAACTGGTGAGTCCTTTAGCAAACAATGACTTTGATTTTCCACTCTGACCTTGGCCACATCTATCACATCTTTGCAGTTACGGTGCCAAATTTTGGTAAGTGGGTATATTGGTTTCATTGATCATTGATATAGGATATTGAGTAACTATTGCTTATGAACATAAATTCAGACAGGCATATACGCACACACACGCGCACACACACTGCTGTCTTTAAATTTCGTTCCAGGGACTGCTAGTTGGAGGAAAGCTGGAGAAAGCTCTGCCCCTCATACTGATGGGGTCCCCAGCACTGCTGGTGTGCCTCCTCTCCCTCTGGCTGCCGGAGACCAAAGGCACCACACTGCCGGAGACAATGGACGACATTCATGACGCCAACAGGTCAGCAGTGAATAGGGCATTACTCTCAGAGTTTGATGCCTACAAACCTCATGAAGTGGGGTGTGTGTGGGGTGGGGGGTGTGGGGTGTGGGGTGTGTGTGCTCAACTTTCAAATGCTGGATATCCTATAATACAGTGGAACCTCCCTTTTAAGACCTCGAAAAATCATCCAAAATAAGTTCTTAAGTGGGAGGGAGTTTAAAGGGAGGTAATTTTAATACTTACAAAGAAGGGCAAGTCTCAGAGAAGTTTCTTAAAGACCCCCCACGTCACGTTCAAAATCAACGTGTTTTCCCTCTTATAGCTGGTAAGCAAATCTTCCTCATAAGAGGGAATGTGACACGTGACGTGGGGGTCTTTAAGGGAGGGAGTCTTATAAGGGGGGGGGGGATCTAATAGGGAGGTTACACTGTAATGGACAGTCCAGCATTTTTTGTTTCGTTTTTAGTTTTCTTTAGTTACGAAAATGGAAGAAAATTGCAGCAGCCAGGTGACGCGAGAGTTCGCAAGCCAAAATTCATGATGGAAAAAGATCTCAAACATGAATAGCGGGTAATTGTTTTTGTTTTGACAAATTTTAGCCTCTTACAACTAGGAAAAGGTTTGCATATACCCAATACGTATTCCAAATGAGATCGATTTTTATGACAAAGCATATTGCTGAAGATACATTACCACGGTTTCTGGGAGTTCGTTTGTATGGCTTGATGCGTCGTTGTCTTTTTTTTCAACATTTCTTTCCAGGGATGGTCAAAAGTGCTTCCCATGCAGGGGCAAAGGTGACGACGACGACGATGATGAAATAGACGATGCTACCGTTGAAAAGAACACCATGCAAGCCACCACACTTTGTTGAGGAGAAGAAAGAAGGGGGAAAAGAAAAACTGCAATTATGAGCGCAATAATGTATTATTATGGATATTAAAATGTATTCAAAAATATGCATACGTTGGTGTCACTACATTGTTAACAACGGACAGAGGGTCTAGATATTGGAATAGGGGAAGACGGGGTAAAAAAAGCGCATGGGCGGGTAAGAAGCCCACCCCAATTATCTCATGAAATAAAGAAAATTTCAGTCAAATTTGCCCATGAGACGAATGCTAGACATTAACGCTCGTCTCATGGGCAAAATGAGACTGAAATTTGCTTCATTTCATGAGATAATTGGGGTGGGCTTCTTACCCGCCCATGCGCTTTTTACCCCGTCTTCCCCTATGTATAATGTAGCCAGCTCGCATGTTACTGCTTATTGTCTTTTTCCATCTGTGTGTGTGTGTGTGTGTGTGTGTGTGTGTGTGTGTGTGTGTGTGTGTGTGTGTGTGTGTGTGTGTGTGTGTGTGTGTGTGTGTGTGTGTGTGTGTGTGTAATGTGCGTAAAGATATAATTGATATTATGGTTTATACTATTTTTGAAATGCAAAGATAATGTATTCAATGTTACATTGATAGAACACATAATGCTGTCTGTGAATGTAAGAGAGTTCCCC
Source organism: Phymorhynchus buccinoides (assembly GCA_017654935.2). Taxonomy (NCBI): domain Eukaryota; kingdom Metazoa; phylum Mollusca; class Gastropoda; order Neogastropoda; family Raphitomidae; genus Phymorhynchus; species Phymorhynchus buccinoides. Next base: position 8,105 of record JAGGCT020003781.1, read on the forward strand.
GTACCACATACTACAGAATAAAGATGCAATACTGGAAGCAATGTATTGATTTGAGAAAATTTTGCGTGACTTAGTGACAAACTTTGTTAGCACTGTTGTCGTTGTGCGACAGCGAGAAGTGGGGGGAGAGAGAGAGAGAGAGAGAGAGAGAGAGAGAGGAGAGAGAGAGAGAGAGAGAGAGAGAGAGAGAGAGGTTACGAAAGCACAGGTCGGCACTCTTCGTGATTTCCGAAGATAGCTTCGGCAATTTCCGACGCACTCGGGCGAAGCAGACGACCCAAATTTTCGATAAAATTTAACACATTTTGCTTTCAAAATCAACTTTAAAAAGCAAACTTTTGAAGCAGACATAGCGGAATCGCGTCCCAACGCGTTCTTCTGGAACTGTATGGCCAGCAAAAGTCCGACATTTATGCGGTATGAGTTTTTACGTTCTTTTACACTTCGGGCCTCAGCGTATTATATTATAGATTGTTATGGTGGTCATAGTGTTTAAAAGACATTAAATGATTAGCCAAGGGAATGCTTCTTTTCAGAATATGTTTATCGAATGGTGGTGTTCTCAAGACAGTGGAAACATTGTATATTCTACATTTGCATTTTTCACAAACACAGTCAAGATTTTAAAACTTTCAGTGTTTTAATTGCATTCAATGTTATTATAATTATTTGTACTGACTTCTGTTGGTTTGGCTTTCACCCTCATCTCTTCATTTTTACAGCGATCGCAACACTCACTTTGCTCTGGTTTCCTAGAAATCAAACCGTCAAATCGGCGATTCCTCCTTGGCGGAGGTGCTGGGAAGTCAAATTATTTCAATGAATTTTCTAATGGCCACCTGAGTCGGCTTAGACCAAATCACGAAATTTTCCACAATAGGGGAAGACGGGTAAAAAGCGCATGGGCGGGTAAGAAGCCCACCCCAATTATCTCATGAAATAAAGAAAATTTCAGTCAAAATTTGCCCATGAGACGAATGCTAGACATTAACCAGGGTGCGCTCGTCTCATGGGCAAAATGAGACTGAAATTTGCTTCATTTCATGAGACTGAAATTGCTTCATTTCAGGATAAGTGGGTTCAACTTCTTACCCGCCCATGCTCTTTTTACCCCGTCTTCCCCTACAACCCGTCTTTTTTTTATACAGTTTATCTAAAGGAGTTTTCGCTCACAACAAAGGAAATAGTTCCAATTTTGTTTTTACTGGACTACAAAGAAGAAAAAGCTTCAACCACTCTGTGTGTCCTCCACCCACCTCGTCCAAAATGGCCTGGATTCTCGCTCTCTCCGGCAACTCCGCCAAGGAGGAATCGCCGTTTTGACGGTTTGATTTCTAGGAAACCAGACCAAAGTGAGTGTTCCGATCCTTGAAAAGGCTGTTTTTCTTGTGATCTCGGCGTGTTTCTTGCTAAAAATTCATCCGTCAGGGTGTCCCTATAAAACAAGCTCAACAACGGAACATGACCATAGCTGGACGGTTGATCAGTGACAGACTGTATGTGCTGGTTTCCCCATGGGCCGGTGTGGAATACTGTCCACAGCTGGTACCTCAATACCAGAAGTCAATGTTGGCCTGGCTATATTTGTGTTACCTTTGAACTCTGCCATGAATCCGTTTATGGACACCTTCAACACTTGGGTAGAAAAGAGGGAAACAAGCTAACGTAGAGAAACTGCTAAAATGGCTGGAATCCCACTCTGATCTTATACCTGATCGACTCCCATGGGAATGTTTCAATACCAATTACTTGTTAAATGAAATAATAAAACCCTGTGTTCAAAGTTGTCGTTATTGCAGCCTTTTCCATGATGAAATAAAATACTTCTAATAGTTTAATGTTCCTCTGGTGGGAGTTGAACTAAGCAGCTCATTGTAATCCTCCGTTCCATCAGGTTTGGATGTGATCATTGCCATTTCCAGGTCATGTTTTTAAATTTCGTTGTTAGTCATTTCAAAATTATAGGTTTATGTACATTTGGTAAAAGTCTTTCACTCTTAAAACCTGTTTATCAATATGTTGGTCTTGATAACCGCCGTTTTGTCCAAATTCCGCCGGTTTTGTCCAAATTTTCTATTATGATTGGACAAAACGGTTGGTTCAACAAAACGGCGCCCGATTTTGAACCGCCGTTTTGTCCAAATGAAAGTTGGAGTTATAAAAACTCATTCTTGACAAGTTCTCATTTAAAAAAAAATTTTTGTTAAATAAAATGAATAACAAGCTGACCACTGACACTGGTCACTTTGGCCTAATCTTACCGTTTGAATGCTAATTAGTGTATTAGGAGTTCATATGAACAATTGTTGATGTGGTTGACCGGTGGTCAGTGTCACTGACCAGTGGTCACTTTGGCCTATTTTCACTGTTTGACTGCAAATTAGTGCATTAGGAGTTCAAATGAAAAACTTTTTAATGTGGTTGACCAGTGGTCAGTGTCACTGACCAGTGGTCATTTTGGCCTATTTTCACTGTTTGATTGCAAATTAGTGTATTAGGAGTTCAAATGGAACAATCTTTGATGTGGTTGACCAGTGGTCAGTGTCACTGACCAGTGGTCACTTTGGCCTAATTTCACTGTTTGACTGCAAATTGAGTGTATTAGGAGTTCAAATGAACAATTTTTGATGTCGTTGACCAGTGGTCAGTGTCACTGACTCAGTGGTCACTTTGGCCTATTTTTTTAAATATGTGGTTGACCATGATAGTCATTGTCACTGACCATCTGGGTCAACCACATCAAACCTTGTTCATTTGAACTCCTAATACACTAATTTGCAGTCAAACAGTGAAAATAGGCAAAAGTGACCACTGGTCAGTGACACTGACCACTGGTCAACAACATCAAAAAAAATTCATTTGAACTCATAATACACTAAATGTATCGAGGCTACACTTCAAATTGAGACCGCTCTTTAAAATGATGTATTTAAAAAGCGTACAAAATAATAAACATACGTAATACAGACACTACAAACACAGACACGACGAGTATGCGGTGCTTCTTTTGATGAGTATAAGTAGGATACATAGTTTTAAATGTTTTCCAAAAGATATAAAAAGTTACGAAATGGTGCAGAGATAACATTCTGGTTTACAGATTAAAAATTATTGAAAAGCCAGGGGAGGTGACTCATGATTGGAGTGGTAAAAATAGACCGTGTGCCACAAACTATTGCGATTTCGCGCTTGTTATAACTCCAACTTTCATTTGGACAAAACGGCGGTTCAAAATCGGGCGCCGTTTTTGTCCAAATCGGCCGTTTTGTCTATAGAAAAAACGGCAGATTGTTGAACCGCCCGTTTTGTCTAAATCATAATAGAAAATTTGGACAAAGCTATTATGATTTGGACAAAACGGCGGTTAACAGTCTCTTTGTATCAAGGATTGAAAGCATCCATTTTTTAAATTATAGAAATGCCATGTGTGTGTGCGTGTGCGTGTGTGTGTGTGTGTGTGTGTGCGGTGTGTGCGTGTGCGTTAGCGTGCGTGTGGCGCGTGGCCTGTGCTTGTGCGT
>JAGGCT020003782.1:0-11604 GCA_017654935.2 Phymorhynchus buccinoides
TTTATGTCACAGCTTTTTCAATGCCCTTTTCAATTTAAAAAAAAAGTAAAGCAGTCATAATTTTATGGACAATGGCATTGACATTTGACGGCGAATCATTTAACTTTTCCTCCCTGGATGTGAATATAAACGGGAATACATCATTTGAAGACAATCATACAGATCATGTGTTAGATTTGTGGAACAATAGTTCTGCTCACAATGACTGCGCCGTGGTCAGCGACATGGAGTTCATTCCCTGGGATAACCCGGACAACCTGGTCAGCGAGCAAGTGGAGACAATCGTGCGCCGCGTCAAAGACAACACGCTGTGGTTATTGTTCCTGATTGGCGGACCATCTAACATCATCAACATGGCGGTCTTCTACAAACATGGCCTCCGAGATCGTGTCAACACGTGTCTGTTCGCTCTGTCCCTCATGGACGAACTGTACTTGTTGAGCATCATGTGTTCTTACGGCGAACAACTTCACATCCAGTTCACCACCAAAGAAAGTTTCGGGCCAGTTGCGGCCATCCTCAGTGACAACAATCTGTATGCTATGGTCCCAGGCCACGGCTACGTTTCATCCATCCTGTCCACTATTATCGCTACGGAGAGGTGTTTATGTGTTCACAACCCGCTCAAATTCCAGAGATTACTCAGCACCAAGACGATGGTGATAGTGATTGTTGCCACTTACATCGTTGTCATGGGCTTGTTCTCTTTCGTGGCTTTCAAATACCGTAACGGATGCATGTATCTTCCGATAACCGACGAAATCATTGTAACTGCCGTATACGGGACAGTTTACAAAACTCACAAGGAATTAATCGACCTGATAGACAGCTTCGTGTTTGGCATGGGGCTGCCTGGCGTTGTCATGATCGTTGTCATGACAACCACTTTGATGACGATTGTGAAGCTTCGCCAGGTGGTCAAGTGGCGGTCGGAAAGCTCTTCCTCCTCCCTGTCTGCCAACGATTTAGCCGTCACCAAAGTGCTGGTGGTCAACTCTATCTTCTTCATGGCCTGTCTCTTCCCCATCGCCGCCAATCGCTTGAGCTGGTTCTTTTTCCCGAATATGCGTAGCGGGCGTCGGAACCACAACGCTTTTCTGACCAGCGTGTGGATCTCGGAGAGCCTGACCTCCATCAACGCCACGTTCAACATCGTCATCTACTACTCCATGGGGTCTAGGTACAGGGCGACCTTCTGGGCTCTGTTCGGCAGAACTGATGGGCAGAGGAAACAATGAAGCAGTCCGTGGGTGTTAGTTTAGTGCGATTTCAGGTATTTACAGTCTTCAAGTTCGAATCTGGTAAACTGCCGAAGAACTAGAGCATATGCTTGGACTTGTGTATCATTTCTTTCTTTTCTTTCCTTCTTTCCTTTTTTTTCTTTTCCCCCTGGCTTTTAATCTTTTTTTTTCTCTTGACAAACCAGCACCAAACAATTTGGTTGTATGTATTTGCTGTACACAAGTTCTCCATGGGAGGTTAGAGTTACCAGAATCTAATGATGCACATTTTGTACCTGATTACAACAGTAGAAATAGGTATTACTACTAACAATTACATTTTAACTGATTACACAGGAGTGTCACTGGATATGATCGATGGATTTAGCAGCTATGTATTGATTTGTGAAAGCATAAATATGAAGAAGATGCACTGGTATGCAATGGGGCTTTTAACAGAAATGTGTAAACGACAAATATAGTATCACATCTCCTGTTTCCATAAAGTCATAAACGTGGGGCACATGTTTTAGTGTCCATGTATTTACATGTAAACTTGTTTGCGGCCTTTGAATAACTCCTGTAATGGATATTTCAAAATTTGATCTAAAGGGTTTTTTCATCGTTGAAGATAGAGCTGCTGGTGTATTGATGCATTGTCACTGATTATTGTTCACTTATTTATATCAATTTTCCATGACACTTTAACTGACAGTCCATTTAAATTACTTCTCGCAAATCATGACACATGGAATATTTAGTGTCGTGAAGGGTGAATATTTCAGGTGTTGTGATTTTTGAGGATTGACACTGGTTCTACTGAAACCTTGGTGTGCTAAGCGAAAGAGGTCTTTCTGATGATCTGAATGGCCAATTCTTTTCAATGAATACAGTAGGCCTAAATATTTTACAGATAGGCTGCAGAAATATTTGCCAGACCACCTTTGCATGACACTGAACTTGAGTTTACAAAGCGTTGGTCCTGACAGCATAAAGGCCTTTTTATGAAACAAGACTAATATGTGCTTTGCATCATTAAATTAAAGTAGCCAGTGACACTTGTGTGTGAATATAGTAGGAGTAGTAGTAGTAGTAGTAGTAAAGGGACTGGCTTCTGCCTAAGCCTCGTGGCTTATAAAGTGTCCCATCCAAATATTTCTCTTTAGATAGGTTGCATTTGCTTGCAAAAGGAAACTAATGATTGCAATTTCAATCATCAAAATAATAAAACATTTAACTAAAATTGTCATTTTTGTCAAGTAGATTTTTGAAGGCGTTAGTAGATGGTGCATTTTTTAGTTCAGGTGGCAGTGCCTTCCAGGAGTTAGCAACTCTGTTACTGAAACAATGTTTACGTTTGTTAGTGTAATACCGTTGAATTTGAACTTTACCCTCTTGGTTTCTAGTTGTGTTAGACAAGGATGGTGAGAAAAAGAGACTCAAAACTAATGTCATCTAAGTTGTTAAAACACTTTTAATCTAGCACAGTACTTTAGATCTTTACAACTTTTGACAAATTTCGTCACTATCCTTTGGACTGGTTTGATTGATGCTGACTATCTCTTAAGATAAGGGTACCAGATAACGTTACCATGTTCTAAATGAGGGCGAACCATAGACTTATACAACAACAAAAATGTTTCCTTATCTAATTTTATAAATGTTCTTTTAATTATACCCAACATCTTCTTCTTCTTCTTCTTCTGCGTTCCCAGTGGCCATGTTTAAATCTTTAGTCCAGTCCCGACGGCGAAGTCTGCTGTCTTTTGTAGCGCCTTTGTTGGTCCCCACAGCTTCTCCTGGAGCTCCACTCTCACTGGCCAGGTTTGACACCGAATGTCTTTGTAAGTAGGGCAGTCCTGGAGGATATGTTCAGGAGTCTGGATGCCAGTGCCACAGGGGCACTCACTTGTGTGTGACAATTTTATTTTGTGGAGATGTGACAGGAGTTGGCAATGGCTTGTTCTTAGTCTAAAACAATATAACCTGGTGCTGACGACTGAGGCCCTGTAGATCATCATTGTCTTTTTCAATCCCTAGTCGTCCCCTCCAAGACTCATGGAACCTGGTGCGCAGAATGGTTTTTGCCTCCTTATATGACAGTGGATGATCTGGCTTATTCATTTGGCTGCCCTGTTTTGAGAGTTTTTATCCTTAATTTGGATATCATCTCAGCACTTGGCCCTCTCTAGTCATGTCTATTAGATTTTGAAATTAAAATTTCAGAACATTATTATTTTCTTCATTTTACATAAGATTTTTACTATTTCTGGTTTAACTTAGTGCTGGTTTGCTTTTTTTGTGGATTTTCGATTTGGTGCAAAGAAGACACCATTCTCTTGTAGAATGTCTTATTGCTCAAGTTGACATCCACTGGACAGTCAAATTGCAGGCCGATCATGCAAACTGATGAGATCTTCACAGATCGAAACAGCTGTCTTTGCAAATGCACTGTCCCTCCCCCATTGGGAGAAAAAGTAAATCAGCATATGTAATTAATTTGTTTTTTCACAACACAGAACATTCATAAAGTTAACGTTAACTGGTTTTGTTTCTGAGGTTCACAAATACAGACATTGGACGCAGATACTTATGATATCTAGGTCCAGTAAGCAAATGAAGGTCATTGGTCAAAGGTCAAAGTCATTGGAGCACAAAATGCGCCATTTTGTAGGCTTTTTTAATGGTAACATCATAACGTTTAAACGGAGGGACCTAGAATGCTCAAATTCTGCATGCCCCTAGGTAGTTAGAATACATAGGCCATGTTTGTAAATGAAGGTCATTGGTCAAAGGTCAAGGTCAATGGACCATAAAATGTGCCCTTTTGGAGGTTTTGTTGTATGGTAACACAATAACGTTTGAACTGAGGGACCTAAGACGCATGAATGTTGCATGCCCGTAAGTGGCTAGGACATCTACGCCAAGTTAGTAAATGAAGGTCATTGGTCAAAGGTCAAGGTTACTGTGACACAACATCTTTCCTGCTGCGCAACATGGAAAATGTGCCGCATGGTGAAAATGTGGCATGCGGCTAATGTCGTAGAAAATGTGTTTTGCGGCTGGTAATCTCGTCTCTTAACACTCTAGTTGTACTTGAATCGTGTTCTTCTCGTTTGAACATCCTTTGTGGACTTAGCTCTTACGCCTACTTGCCATCTGACTTATGAAGCCAAGATGATGTTATGTTTCTTCGGGTACAACGTGCCAGTTCATTCGATTTAAAAAGTAACATTAAATTGAAATTGAATCAAAATTTTTTATTTGATTATTTTGCTACTACTTGTGTTGAAAGTAGCAAATATGATTTAAATGTACAATTAACAGCTTTAGCCACAAAAATCGGACGCTTCTTCAAGCTGGATGTTTCATTTATAATTTAACTAAACTCACATTTTAATACCAGCTAAAAGCAAGCAGAATTGTGTTTAAAAAAGTAATATTAAAGAACAATAAGTAAACAGTTAGTGCATACTGCTTGCTTTTATACATTAAACGGACATTCGTTTTATTTATTTTTTATGTAATAGGCCTGTATACCTGAAAGTGTGTTAATGGAATAGCTTTTGATATGTTCTATCTTAGATTTGTTTTACCCATGTTTAATGAAATGCTGACACGATGCAAGCCCCTGAAAAGGTAAACCCAGATATCAATTTTCGTTTTGTAAAGGTTTTAAAACTATCTAAAGTATTGTAGAGGCTGTCATCAAGTTCAACAGAAGTGTAAGAGTAATATCCAAGGAGCATACAATATATGGTTTTGAAGCCTGCTATCATGTATTTTCAGTCCTTTTTTCCCAATTGAGCCAGAATGGTCAACATATTGACCATTGGCTCTCAGGAGAAGGGGATAAAAAGAGGAACAGAACTAATGTATTGTCCAATAAAGATAATAAAACTTAAGAACTTTTAAACATAAACATGTGGCAAACCACAGCAAAGTCTGTTAGTATTAAAACTGTCCTAGAGCAAAATGCTCTTGGCACTGAAATGGTTAAAGGCTGAATTGAAAATGCCCCTATGTCAGAAATTGATATGTACACAATAAAAAAACATGCTAAATTTTAACTTGTTATATGAAAATGCACAATACTAGAATTATTTGTTGAATTAAAAGTTCCACAATCAAAATGCCTTTGGCACTGAAAGGGTTAATGTCTGTATTCAAAATATCCCTATGTCAGAAATAGACAAAAACAGCATGAAAAACTACATTATTACCAAGGAAAATGCCCCATAAATCTGTGGTATTTTACACTTGTTACATGAAAATGGCCAGCAATGCAATTTTATAATAAAATAACTATTTGCAATCAAAATGCCCTTGGTACTGAAGGGGTTAAAGGCTAAATTGAAAATGTCCCTACGTCAGAAATTGATAAACACGCCATAAGAAAAGACTATCATGCCAAATCATGCTTATTGTATGAAAATACCCATCACTATAATTTGCAAAAAAAAATTATAACTGTCCGCGATCAAAATGCCCTTGGCACTGAATGGGTTAAAGGCTGGATTGAAAATGTCCCTACATCAGAAATAGGTAAGCACACCATACTGAAACTGTCATGCCAAATTTCATGCTTGTCTCATGAAAATGCATACCACTAGAATTGTTTATTTATTTATTACTGTCCGTAATAAAATACCTTTGGCACTGAATGGGTTAAAGGCTGAATCGCAAATGTCCCTACATCAGAAATTGATAAACACACCATAAGAAACCATCATGCCAAATTTCGTGCCTGTTGCATGAACATTCACAATTCTGCTACATACATCTGAAATACAGAGGTCAAAGAATGAAATCTTAAAATGAAAATGAAAAGGAAAAATTTGGAGTTTGTTGCCCTATTTATTTTAACTAACAATCAAAATACCGGCTCAAAATGAAAATACGCTTCAAATAAGTGAAAATAGGCCCCCAAACCCTGTCTAGACTTCTGTGCAGCCTAATTAGTTTTACAGTCATGTGCTACTTTTGGCATAACTTTGCTCGCATTGCTTTTCTGTTATTTCTAATTTTATGTAATATAATAAAACCTCTTTTTTCCTGATAAACCTCCAATAAGCCTTATCTTATTTATTAATCTCATAGCTTTTCTAGTCATCCACAGGAGGTTTCCCTATTACCCCTTTTGGAATACAGACCCCAGTAATTAATTCTTTTATGTTGTTCCGGGACTTATTTAAGCTTTCACTTCTGACCATGAAACAGGCTGGTCTAATTAGTTTTACAGTCACAGTTTTACCTTTTGGCTATCAACTTAAATTCCTCTTTGCTCTTTTTATTGCTTTAGCACAGTTATTTCTAATTTTAATGTAATACATATACGTGTATCCTCAGGTAAGCATCCCTTAGACATTCAATGAAATCATTATCATCCCCGCTTGTCCACTGTCCCTGCCATTTTTTTGTATACTGTGCCAGCTTGTTTGACTTCAAGAGTTTATATAGATTATCTACAGTTTCCTTGGTAGAATTTGGACTCTTGTACACACAGCCAATAAGAACATTATCATTATTAGTGGGCTTAAACTCACACCAAACACTCTCCTGAATATTAAAATCATTAAATTTACATTGTCAAGCATTTAGACCGTCCTCTCAGATTGCCACTCCTCTACGGGGATTATAATTTATAAAGAGAATATAACCTTTAATACGTAACTCTACATTGGTAAACAATATTATTATCAATGTTGTTTTGTCCTTTATGTTTAGGAAGAATTTCCGTGAGGCCAATAATGGCTGGTTTCAGATCATCAATGCGACATAACAGCTCATCTTTTTATTAAAAAACCCAAAACTATCCACATTGCTATATCAAACAGTAATTGAGTCATGTGTTTCTATTTTGCAGTGTTTACATTCAAAAGTAACATTAGATTTTTTCCCAAAAGAAAAAGAATCAGAACTTTTATTTACACTGTGTACATTCTCCGAGTTATTCAGTTGATTCACAGTTCATATAAATTTGCTGTATTGTTACAAAATTGGGACTGTCTTGGTGTTGCACTGTCTCCGGGCATTGCCTCCAGTATCGTTCCCACAATCTTTATATCTACTAATGTCCCATATGTGTCTGTTCCAGACCGGAGGACGTTAAGCAGAATTTTATTCAGCCAACTTACAGAAGAACTGCCAGACGGTTCTGCACTCTTGCCACTGTCTTCCTTGGGGTTTGGCTTTTCTATCATTGGCCTCTTTACCAGTTCCCCTTGCCCCCCTAAGAGCTACGGCTATGAGGACGTAAAACTTCCTGCAACCAACCAACCCCTTGCCTTATCACAAAGCCTCTTTCACCTTTCTTTTCTCTTTCCTTCTTCTTCAACCACAGTGCATTTCCCTTTCCTTTGGTGTGTAATCTGCATTAATGTAAACCCTCTTGGATTGCTCAGTCTGTTTTTCATTTAGTTTAGGAGCATTTTTAAATATTTCTTTCTTTTTCTTTTCACCGCTCACTGCCAGTTTAAGCATCCATGGCCTGTTTCCCCCTTCTCTCCCCAGCACACTGGCTCACTCCGAAGCTGCTTCCTTTAATAATTTATTAACAGGATTAAACCGTTAATTGGTAGCCGTTTTCTATCTTTCTGTTACAGGTATGACAACAACATTACATTTGTGTTTCTTGCATCCACACAAAGCCTGTTATGTCACAAATCAAAGCCACACCATTAATTGAGTGAGAATGGGCAACTTTATTTAAAAAGTGCAGAGATGATTATATATAATATTGCAAAACATTATAAAGTAAAAATACTACTTCGCAGAAAACAATCAGCAACTTTATTATAAAAGTGCCAATATCACTTTACATCCTATTACCAAACATTTTAAGTACTAATATCTCATTGCATGAAACAATAATAAGCTTAATGTTTTAGTAAGCAATACGTTATACCAACTCCAAGATCCAATACAACATCAAACAACCATTTTTGCTTTCAAAATTAAAAATGTTATGCAAAGCAGCAGAACATAGAAAACAGTTTAAAAGAAAGTGATAACCACACACTCTTTTAGGAATACAGTTCTTATTAAACATATGTGGGGGCCGACCGCCACAGCTGGCAGCAGAATATCTCATAGAAAGTATATGGCTTGCTGGATATTCTGCTGTCAGTAGCCCCACACTAAGTATATTATTGCCTGCTGGATGCGTAACATTTTAACGCACAAAGATATTAAACACATTTGCTATTTTCATATTTATTCATTAACAATGAAGAAATTATGCTCAATGAACTGTATATATTGCATATATTTGTTAAATGATTAAGATAAACTTACTACAGGAAGATCAGGATATATGAAATTGGTGGGTAGTTTGCCTAATGCAACCAACACAATGTGTCATGTCATGTCGGACCCCAGGGAGGTTCCCTACACCTGGCACCAAGGGGTGAGAAGGAAAACCAGAGTGCCCGGAGAAAAAAACTTCTAGTAAGCAAGCATTTTAAACACATCCTGCAGGCTGATGAGAAGGAAGCAATGCGCTATTCTAAAACTTTATTTATTCTTTTAACATTTGTTGTCTTGACGAATGGTCCTTGTGTGAGTCTTCAGTGGTGCACAGCATTAAGCAATGTAACCAAATGGAACTCGAATAACCGAGCTGCAATTATTAGATATTAAGCAGATATTTAGACGTCGTTGTCTATAAATAACCGAGTTGAAGCTCACAAATGGATCGTATTTTGATGATTTATTATAGCAATCAAATACTATGCAGCTTGAAGCGAATAGAAAATAAATTATCGTAGTAATAAAGTAATCAATGTCAACTTTGCAAATTCTATTCGGCTCGGTAAACCATGTTCGAGTTCATAGAGAACCAGTTAATTGATTTTCCTAGCTGTAAAGTAAGAACTTTGAAAACAATTGTTGGACACTTAAGTATAAAACCCCCCACAAAAACGCCATGACAGCTCATTAATTGTTCTAGAAGTTAAATTACTTGTTTTCCAAAACATACGTATAAAACAATTCGTTCAGCAGTAGTTGGATATTACGGGATAGTTAATGAATGAAGAATGAAAATTCATTTAACGTCCTCCGGTCTGGAACAGACACATATGGGACATTTATAGAGATAAAGAGGGTGGGAACGACCCTGGAGGCAATGCCTGAAGGCAGTGCAACACCAGGAAAGTCCCGATTTTAGTTTATTTGAGGAAGGATACCTAAATAACCATAACGCCTAATACGTTGATGTTATTTTACGTTTAGCGAATTAAGTTTTGGGAATGAGATGAAATTGACAATGCTGATTTTTTTTTTTGTGGAAACATAATTTTCCTTTAAATACAAAGATCGATTTGTGGCTACCATTTCTATCGACTTATTTTTTAATGGAAAATTAGTACAACATATTTGTAGATTTGCGAAATCATAGACTAAATAGAACAATGCGGAGAAGGATGCGAGAGACACATGTTTCTTTTGTGTGTGTGTGTGTGTGTGTTGCAAACCAATCAATCCATCAATCATAAAGGGCGTGGTCGGTATAAAAAGAGTGGCAATTTCTAATTTCTATTATTTTTATTAGTAATACATTTTATAATTCTGATCGCTTCTCGGCCTTTTGGCTAAGACAGTGATTCAGGAACATAAATTTTTGTTTATACCCTGGTTCAGCCCGTCGTACATGGCGAAAGCCGATACGCGACGTTAAACTGAACTTCCATCCTATTCGTGGATTTTTGAAATGGCCCATGTCTCTACATTTTAAAAATGCATGGTAGCAATGTGAGTCGTTTTTGACCATTATTCAAAAGGTGCTGTAACAAGCCTTATTTAGGAGGGCTTAGTAGATTCATTTGCTGTTTTAGTGAACATACTGGGTCGATGGGCTTCACATCTTGCATACACATTGCCAGCACCAGTACACAATTATAGATGACAAAAGAAAGATGTTTAATTCTATGCATTACAAAATAATTATCTCCCTTTTTTTAAACAGGGGGAAAATAACAGAAATTCATTCAAGGGTTGTCATTTACTCTGTAATAGCCCAATTATAATATTTCAATGCAAAATATAATCTAAATTAAACTTTACGGTGTCCTCAATAGAAATAATGAATTATATGCTTTTGCGTTGCCTATTGTATTTTATGATTATTTCATTAGTTTATGTGACAATGCCACAATAGAGGCCTATATGCACTATGTTATATACCAAAGTGACTACAAATTGCAGACCATACAACCGATGGACATGACATTAGGCAGAAAGATTGTGTGTGTGACGGAGATCATGTATGTCATGTCACTTTACCCGAGAATGTAAAACTGACGGATTTAACGGTCAAAAACGGGATATTTGTATCGTCAAATAATTCGTGAACTTTTTCATCAATTTTGAATCTGTTTGAGTGAATACGTGCTCAGTCTCAGCATCTTCAAATTTTATGGAGCCTATTAAATTAGTATAAAATTAACAGTTTTTAACGATCACAAATGGAATTGTAAAATGAATGTCTGTATTTTAAATATATTAAAACATATTTGGCCAATTTCACCATAGCTAGCTTCGAAAATTGTCAAATATGACTCATCATAATAGTGTTAAGCAAAGGTAGCCATGGAGATGATTTGCATAACGGTTAATAACGGCCACGTAACGGTAAAAATATTTCCTTCTGATATTCATTAACAATAGTTTAAAAGAGACTGCTGGGCACTATTTATAATTGAAAGGATAGTCATTTAGTGTATTGTATGGTCCGTTTTCATGTCACAAGAAGTAAAGATCAAATAGTAACGGATATAACAGCCCACAAGGAAAACATCTTCTTTTTTACGTGTATATTAGGCACTTTCCAAAGGATCTTTAAACTGTTGAATGAACTTATGTAGAGAATCTGTGCATCCACAAAAGTGAAGAAACTGGAAGAATTCAGTGTTCAAATAAAGGTTATTAATGGTAAACAATGTAACTATAGAAACAAAAATGTTGATTATTAGGTATTAGGTACTTTATAGTCACAGAGGCGTCTCTGTGAAATTCGGGTTGCTCATACCTGGAGAGCGTGTCGCAGCCATAGGCGCCTCTCCCACCTTGAACTTGAAGGCTCTTTATGCCCTTTTTTCTGGTAAAGTTTGTTTGACTTGTTTTGTTACCCAATTTATTTTCAGTTTCATTTGGCCGGTGATGTACAAGACTGTTGATAATGATTAATGTGTTGATTATTATTGTGATGGGAATTCTTGGCTCTGGCAGATTGTGCCCTACCCCCACCCCCACCCCCTCTCCATGAAGGGGTGACCCTATGGACTATTTTGTTTTTACAGCGGAACAATAATGATTGTTCTAGGTGAACTTTTCTTTTCTAAGACTTTGCTGGCTTTTCCCCCCTGTACAGTTTGAGTACAGT
>JAGGCT020003783.1:0-11599 GCA_017654935.2 Phymorhynchus buccinoides
AGTCAGTCTAGCATGTCCCGTCACAGCTATGGTTCTCTCAACATCACTTGCTCGCTTCTTCGTGTGTGCGAGCATTGTGGTCAGAGTATAACGATTGAGAACTGCGTGAATGGGGTCTTTTAGTTTTTTGTTCCAGAAACATCCGAACTAATATAGAAACATGGCGCTCTTGTCTGATAGAACAGAGCTTTAAGTTTGCATCTTCCATTGCATGTCATCAAAACGTTGTACTTTCACAGCCTCTGTATGCTGGTCATGTTGGCTTATCATTTTTTTTAATATTTGTTTTGCTCCTCATCCACATTTTGGCTATCATCTACACACAAAGCAACATAATACAATATACTCTCCTCTCCGCCTTGTTTTCTTATTTTTTCCCCCCAATATAAACAGACATATAACTGTAACAGAAAAGTACAAGCAGCAATGCTATGCGCATCAGTTCACACATACACAAACCCCTTTCCCACCCCTCCCCACACGCAGCACCACTCACACACACACACACACACGCGCGCGCGCGCGCGATAGCGCTACCGCGCACGCGCACGCCACACGCGCACGCACGCGCACGCGCACAACGCAACGGCACGCGCACACCACACGCACGCAAAACGCACACAGAGACGCAACGCACACGCACCCACACACACACACTTGGACTATTTTGGACTCTTAATGTCATTGTGTTTTTTTGTGTTTAATAGTTCCTGTATTGTATCATACACTGGCCGAAGGCATCTTGTGCCAAGTTTTCATTACGATGTGTAGTGGTTTTATGGTGCTATGGACTACACACATTTTGGTCAACACACACACACACTCACACGCACACGCACCGACGCACACTCACATTTATTTTCTTCTTAACTGTTGTGTTATAGATGGCTTTGATGTAAAAAGCACCATTAGTGCTTATTCAATGTTCATCTGAAAATAAAAATTTGACTTTGACTTTGAACTTTTGACACGCACGCACGCACGCACTGCACGCACGCACAGCACGCCCGCACAAAACCTCAAACATGATACAGAAAACGTCGGGTCTCTTTAATCAAGTTAAGGAGGCTACCTTGACTAATTTCCCTTTCTTTTACATTGAAAAACAAAAGTAAGACTGTTTCATATAACAGAAATACTTCCAGCTAATTCTCCACCATTTCAAGGATCGTTCAGAAGATTATGTGCTCCTAGTCACCCCAAAACTAAGATAAATTAAGTATTAACAATACTAATAGATACAGCATCATCATTATGATTGTCATATGGACAAACCAAGCAAGTCTACAATATTATTTAGGGACCACTCTTCTGTAAAGCGAGGTAGGTAGGTTGCTTTGTATATATATATATCTATTATATATATATAATATATTATATATATTATAATACATAGATATATATGATATAGTTTGTAGATTTAGGCAGCCACTTTGCCCTAATTGTGAACTAGGCACTCGGCCTGCATAACTTGCAAACTACTTTTCAGTACGGCCTAATCTACGACTAGGCCAGCCTACTGTAGAATAGCAAGCCTAGTCTGTTGACAAGGCAGAGTACTAGTTCTACAGATTAGCATCCTTGTTTCTATCTCCTACATAACTCCTCTATATTTTAACAACCAAGAATGGTAGTAGTGAGTAGTAGTGTCATAAAAAGAGTTTATTGACTTTTTTTTTACTCTATTGTCTGTCTTCTGTCTGCTGCAAAAAAAACCCATATTGCAATAATAAAGCTACCATCCAGAATCATTGATGCAAGGATCAAAATGCAGTACTTGAATGTAAAGGTGCAATAAAAACATATGCGACAGGTGTTCAAAATCCACAGCAAATACAAATTCAATCTAAACAAACAAATAGAAGAAATCCTTAATTCAGATCTTCGAAAATTGCACAATGGGGCCAAACTATGGAAAATTGAATTCATGAAAAGAAAACAGAACTTCTCAACACTACTCGTTGACACAATCTACTCTTACATCTTACATTTGGACAGCCGACTTTAGAGCCCTCAATATCTCATCTTTAGGAGTAGTTTTTCAGGATAACTGTAGATGGGTTATCACATTCGACAATAGCTAATAAGTAATATGTTATTGCTTGTCTCCGAATTACAAATATCGACTAAGCCGTAAAGCTCTAAAAACCATGTATAAATCCTTTATTCTGCCCCATTTTGACTATGCCAATAAGTTATGGGACAATTGTACAGACACAGAGTCAAACACATCAGAAACACTACATCTGGAAGCGATTCATATCATAATAGGAGGAGTACAGGGAACTAGTCATGAGAAACTGTACAAAGAATCTTGTTTTTGCACATTAAAAGAAAGACGAAGAAGACACAAATTGATTCAGTTCCACAAAATGGTCAATGGCAAATGTCCTGATTACTTAAGTGATCTTCTCCCTTGCCTAGTGTCCGATGAAAACCCCTACCATAGACGCCGCCCATTAGACAGAATAGTTACACGATCCAAAACTGAACTACACAAAAATTATTTCTTCCCTAGTACTACAAAGTTGTGGAACAACCTCCCAGATAATATCAAAGCAACCGATTCTATTAGTCAGTTCAAACGTTATTTGTCTCTTACAGATGTCACAGTCCCCTCCTACCACTACATAGGATCCAGACAGGATCAAGTTAATCATTGTAGACTATGTTTAGGAATGAGTAATATTAATTATGACTTGAACAACAGACATTTACTAAAAAAAACAAATGTGCATGTGGCCACCATACTGAAGATGTTGAACACTATTTGTTGCATTGTAGAAATTTTACTGCAACAAGAACGAACACGATCTCAACACTTAACCCACACACAATTAACACCCACACACTACTTTTTGGTGATCACATTTTATCAGTAGCAGAAAATGAACAAATATTCAAAACTGTACAGCAGTTTATAGCGCAAAGTGAAAGGCTGTACAATCCAAAGGCTTGTCACAGTTTCCTTCCCAGTTCTTGTTCTCACTTCACGTTTTATCTTAATTAGTACTGCTTTCTCTGTTTTCATTTGACGTCATTTCATACAATCATAAAGCAGGTGTTTGTTACGTTATAGTGTCCTATGCCGTTACATTACATAACATCTAATGATTTATCTCTATTCCTATTGCCAATGCGTATCATTGCGACACGGGTTGGAAAATACTGGCCTTTAGAGTGATGTGAATGGACTCTCTCTCTCTCTCTCTCTCTCTCTCTCTCTCTCTCTCTCTCTCTCTCTTTCTCCCTCTCTTTCCTTGTCTCTTTCCTTCTCTCTCTCTTTTTACTATCGCTATCTCTTCTCCATGTACCTCACGACTTTCTCTGTCTGATTGCTTAGGATTATCAATGAGATTTTGAGGATTTTAGTTTTACTCATGCTTTGTCTATGTTTTCATTGTGTTCTATGTTTTCTCTTTATTGTTATGTTTGCTGTTCGTTGTTGATTGGTTTGATATTTTCTTAACTCTTTTTTTTTCTTTCTTTGTTATGTAATTATTGTAAACTGGTATAATTCCGCCTAATGTTTATGCTGTGTAATTTATCTCGAACTGAGCACGTCATAAGCGTTGCTTGTTGCTGCTTCAGTTATGTTGTTGCTGTTATTATTGTTTCTTTGGAAAATAAAACATTTAAACCAGAAACTACAAAAAATTTAAAAATAACAACACTGAAGTAACAAAGCAAAGAGAAAAATAAGTTAGCAATGCAAAGTGGAATGCATAAAAGCATCCTTGGGCTCAACAATCAACTTTATTACAAAATACATGCGAATCTCTTATTTTTACACATGTCTTTGAGAATGGCATTGATGTGGACAAATAATTTATTACAATAATAAAGCTCATCCAAAATTGAATGAATGCAAGGGACAACATGCAGTAGCTAAGAGTAAAAATGCAAGATAAAAATATACGACAGTGGTCAAAATCCACACAAATGCATATTCAATTCAGAAACAAATTTTAAAAACACACCAACACTGGAGTAACAAAGCATGGAGAATAATAATCAATTACAAGACAAAGTGCTCAATAAATGAATGTTGAACAGAAGACACGTGAATCACTTATTTTTTACACGCTTTTCTTTGTGGATGGCAATGGCTGTGACAAGGTGTCTGCTTTGGGTTTTTTTACATTGACACCTCTTTGTTGCGCAATTGCTTTGACATGAGCACTTTGTGAATCTTTTGCTCTTGCATGCATTGAATGGAGTGATGCAATGCGTCAGAAAGGCAGAACGGCTTCTTCATTGATTTTGTCACGAGTAATAAGAGCAAAGTCGGCTTTAATGAGTTGGTTCCTTGAAAGCCAGGTATTCAAACACTTCTGCCCCAACTGCGTCTTCAAGTTCAGGATCGCTGCTTTCAACTTCATTGGAATCTTCTGTTCTGGCAGTTTATTCTGTTGTTTCATTTTCTCCAGCGGCCAGAAGCTGTCATTGTCGAGATAAGCTCAACAAGCTCCTCTTTCTCTTGGAGTCTATTACATCCTTTGGCTGACATGTTCGTTCTAGTCCAGATGTACCCTTTCTGCCACAGAACACTTCAGATTTCTGTGATGAGAAGCATTCTTTTGTAGCATAATGAAGGGGAACCCTTCAGCCCACAGTGCTGTATTATTGTCAATTGCCCATGCAATTAACATTTGTTTGATGGCCCAGTTGGATCTCTCGATGCTGCCTTGTGACTAACGGTGCATAGGTGAGCCATAAACGATGCTTATCCAAGGCCAAAAGAGTTTCATCTCAATGATCACAGAGGCAGTAAACTCACGGCCATTGTCCGACTGTAAAATGGCAAGTTGTGTCATCCAGCCGAAAATGTCAATGAGATAATATGCTGTTTCAGCTGCTGTTTTTTCTTTCATTGGCCGCAACACAATAACCTTTGAGAAATGGTCTTGGTAATTTAAAACGTACTTTATATCCTCAATCTGGTGTAGATTCCATAATGATCAAAACTGCTTTACTCCTCAGAGGGTGTACAATGAGGCCTTTGTTAGGCTTCATCTTCTTCTTCTGGCAAGTTTCACAGTTAGTAACAAAAACTGATATCATTTTTTTGAGTGATGTTGCAATGCAGACAGACAAACAAACAATGGAGTAAAAAGAAAGTCAATAAACTTCTTTTTATGACACTACTATTACTACTGTTAAATATATAGAGGAGTTATGTAGGAGAATAAAACAAGGACTGCCTAATCTGTAGACTAGGCACTGTGCCTAGTCTACAGATTAGGCTGCCTAGTCTGTAGATTAGGCACGTCTGAAAAGTTAGTTTACAAGTTAGGCAGTCTGAGTGCCTAGTTCACAAACTAGGCAAAGTGTCTGCCTAATCTACAGACTAGGCAATTCTGCACGAGTTAGGCACGACATATATATATATATATGATGCATACTTTTCCGCAACATACCTTCGTTTCAATACACCGAGAAAGTCCTGCAGAACTGGGATGGACTCAATGAATCTACACTTATACACAAAACACTTAGTTGCTCATCATTATTGGTAATGTCATAAGAACAAAGGCAATATCTCACCCCCACCCCCCTAAACGGGAAACAATAGCATTTTGTTGGAATTGTTTCATCAAAAGATGAGCGGGCAGCCTTGCGCTTTAGAGCCCCATCATGCTTACGACCCTCGATCTCAAAGGCTGCTTCTTTCAGCTTTACGAAAATATCCCTCGGCTGATCCTACCCTATCTATCCTTTTCCCCAAAACGACACGCGGAATTTTGCGCTTTTTTTGGTCACCAAAAAGAGCAGAGAGATGGAGAGAGAGCATCTCGAGAGGAAGAGTCGAGAGAGAGTCAGATTTGAGAGAGAGAGATAGATCTGGATTTTTCAAAAAAGAGAGTTACTGACTAAGAGACATAATATGGAGAGAGAGTGGCCGGATATGACAAGACGTGAGTACGAGCCATGTCACTACGTTTCTATTTTTGCTTTTCCTTTTTTTCAAGCTGATTTGTGTCTCAGAAAACATGAGATAGCTACGATCAGAATTCTTCTTATTCTTCTTCTTCTTCTTCTTCGATCGCTCAGACAGTTTCCCCATCCATTATGAGCCCACCTGCGTCGTGCTGCCGTTATGCGCCTAATTATTAAGAAATAGCATAAGTCCAGCAAGTCCGACTTCGGCTGGAGGGAAATCGTTTTGAAAGTATTTCTTGAAAAAAAAAAAGGCAGGAGAATGGACCGGTAAGGCAGAAAGATAGCAGATGACAGTAAGCAAAAGGAAAAAGGCAGAGTCAAAGAGAGTGACAGATTAGAGGAAGTTACAAGCACAGAATTTCCAGAAGGTGGTGGAACTATTCATACAAAAAGACCCCTGGTATCCTCTGTCCATCTGGGATTCTGTCCATTGTTGCCGTTTAGTCAGCCAGATGACTAGACAAAAGTAATACCCCTCAAGACTGTAAACATGGAGTGATCGTACCACTGGTTAAAAGAGAGAAAAGCCAGAAACCCTGCAACAACCAAGTTCTTTCAAATAAACATATACCCGGTACTTGAAAGGCTTTGTTCTTTCTATTGGAGCAGTGGGTGGATGCCTCGTGCCTCCATACGGGGAGCTGGACGACCCCCAACCCACCCCTCCACGAGTCTCTGATCCCCGTGGGGATACCGGGGTGTCTTTCGTAAAAAATAGTTCCCCCACCTTCTGGAAGTTCTGTGCTTGTAATTTCCTCTAATCTGCCACTCTCTTTGACTCTGCCTTTTTCCTTTGCTTTCTGTCATCTACTATCTTTCTGACTTATTGTTGGCCCATTCTCCTTCATTTAAACCACAAAAATCTTCCAAATACTTTTTCTCCTTTGAGCTCCTCCGAAATCGGAATGTGTCGGCTGTACGCAGCGGGGGGGAGACCAGTGAAAAATGAAAACCGGACACATACGTTCCTTACCCATTATGGCCATATCGCCTTGGGAACGCAGAAGACGACGAAGAAGAAGAAGTTCTTTCTATGATGAACTTAGACAGCTCTCTTGTCATTTTGCTTTCATCCCAGGGACATACGCGGTACCTTACCCATTATGGCCATATGGCCTGGGAACGCAGAAGACGAAGAAGTTCTTTCTATGATGTACTTAGACAGCTTCTCTGTCATTTTTGCTTTATCCCAGGGAGAGACGAGAACGCCTTGGTGACTGTTTTATTGCATCACATTGGGGTTTCGTTCAACCTTAGTGGAAGAAAGGAGGTTGAGGGGGTGAGGGGGGGGCGGCATACTGCCGTTGTAGTCGAGGGGGGTTGTTGTAGTCGAGAGCTGATGATGGGTCAGCTTTGATTTGAGCTCATTTGCATATTCATTGGCTGTGACGTTAGATATTAATGGGGATGTGTGAGGGAATGGGAGGGTGGGTGGGTGGAGCGGAGGGTCTATTTTTTCGTTCTTCAC
Organism: Phymorhynchus buccinoides; assembly: GCA_017654935.2. NCBI lineage: Eukaryota > Metazoa > Mollusca > Gastropoda > Neogastropoda > Raphitomidae > Phymorhynchus > Phymorhynchus buccinoides. The sequence continues at coordinate 7,412 of JAGGCT020003783.1, forward strand.
ATCTTCGTCTCTCTCTCTCTCTCTCTCTCCTCTCTCTGTCTCTCTCTCTCTCTCTCTCTCTGCTCTCTCTCTCTCTCTCTCTCTCTCTCTCTCTCTCTCTCTCTCTCTCTCTCTCTCTCTCTCTCTCTCTCTCCTCTCTCTCTCTCTCTCTCGTTATACATGGTCGAACTTTACGCGGTGACAGTCCTGAGATGACCATAGCTGTTGACGGGACTATTGTAGACTAACTAACTAACTAAATCTATCTGTGTGTCTCTGTGTTATTGCTTACTTTCTTTCTTTCAGGTGTTGCTTTATTCCTATTTTATTTATATCGCGTTGATGTTTTGTTGTCGCGTACGTTTCGTACTAAGCACAGTCACTAAACACAGTAACAGACTTACAACAGTGGCTAAGCATAAGAGATTAGAGAACCCGGAGGGAGAGAGGGAGGGAGAAGGGAGGGAGGGAGAGAGGAGAGAGAGAGAGAGAGAGAGAGAGAGAGAGAGAGAGAGAGAGAGAGAGAGAGAGACAGACAGACAGACAGACACACAGACAGACAGACAGACAGACAACATAGACAGAGAAATAGACAGAACAGTTTCATGTGAGGCTGAGACAGTGATGGAGAGAGTGAGTAAGTGTGTGAGTGAGTGAGTGAGTGAGTGAGTGAGTGATTAGGTGGGTGAGTGGGTGGGTGGGTGAGTGAGACAGACACACAGGCAGACAGAGAGAGAGACAGAGGCTGGATTTACTCTGACCTGTAGTCCCAGCTTTGAAGATCCAACTTGTCCTCTTGTGCAGAAACGTTGTGGCGACAGGACGGGCTTCACCATACAACACCTTTGTGCATCTGGGCACTTTTTCCAGCAGGCAGTTCTCACAAAGGGAGAGGTAGAGCTTGATCTGATCTCTCGTGACATTCACATACTTTTGGGACCGTTCTTGTTCAGTTCTTCTCTTCTTTTTTTTAACCACCGTGTCCTCATGCAATATGCCGCTTCTCGAATTGCATTTTTTTTTTTAAAGATCCCCAAGAGAGACGTAGAACTGAAGCTGGTCTTCGTTTCCTGGCCTTACCAGCTTCTTCACATCTCCCAGTTCTATTCTTCTTCTTCTTCTTCTTCTTCTTCTTCTTCTTCTTCTTCTTCTGCTTCTTTCTTCTTCTTCTCTTCTTCTTCTTCTTCTTCCAGTAATGTCCACCTGCCGTTTATCGGCAATTATTGACATATACACGGGTTCAAAGACGAAGATGCGCAGCACGGGATATGATAGGATTTGAGAAAGATGTTAAATAATAGGAAAGCGTTTCTTGTTTACAATGATATTTAAAAGATATGACGAGAGTAATCACAACGCCGTACGGTTTTAAGAAGTCATATTCACCGGGTCGCTTTCTCACAGCATGCAAAGAACAGAATTCCTTGTTTTTCTGTGTTTACATTTGTTAGGTCAGCGTGTGTATGCATGCACTGGCCTCATTCTCTCCATATTCTCTTGTATACCACCTGCTTTGTTACCTTCATGTTCGCATCTGTATGTGTAATAGTATGCCTCGCCACGTTTGTGGTCTATGTTCGTACATGTATCAAGGACAGATTGGACGACTAGGCATGGCCTAAAACCTTTATCCTTGCAAAAATAAAGTATCCGTTTTCAAGTGTTTCATATCAGAGTGTTCCTTTCTTTATTGTCCTGGACGAGTCTTCATTTCGCATGGACCAATTGTATTCAAGGAAAGCAAAGAGACAATAGTACATGCATTGTATGACTAGGGTAAGGGACTCGACTAGCACAAATCTTCTCAAAGTTATTCTCAGGGTAAGCACTCCCTTTTTGTTATCTCCTGAAAATCGAAGTCCACCACGCAAGTCCATAAACTAAGTCTTTCTGTTCACTACTCATCATCTAGGGAAAAGATTTCAGATTTCTTCGTGAACACGGGTTCATTCCTTGAGACGCAGCTTTTCACTGTAACGATGCCCATTTTCTTGTCCAGCATTTCTTCGTTTTCTTTCACCTTGACAGTTTAGCTAGTATCCCACTTCTCTCTGTTGAATTCTCCAAACCGGCCGCCTGGAAAGATAACTCTATTCTCCAAACCGGCCGCCTGGAAAGATAACTCTATTAAAGTCGATTCTCTTCTCCTTCTTAAATCCCATTCCCCACATCAATTCTGCTTACGCTGTCGTCTGAATCCCTCCGTTGTAGCATTTTTTATAACAAGACAAAGAAAGACAAGCAATCTTCCACCATCAGATTATCAAGAAAGTGGTTTGCAGGCAAGCATGGCTGGTCTTCCACCATCAGATAAGCACTATTATTATCAGAGACAAGAGGTTTGAAAATTAGATGAGAACATACATAGTAAAGAGTAAGACAGCCTATTATCATCGTTAATGATAAATCAGAACAAGCTTTAGATTGTTAAGCTTGAATATATTTGAACAAGCTTTAGATTGTTAACTTGAATATATTGAAATGCGATTACCGCCAAAAGAACCCCTGCAATTCCCAACCATTGCCATCAATGTTCACAAAATAATAACAAAGTAAACTATGACCGTGTAGTTGGCATTGCATTTAAAGACACACCGACGCACCACGATGAAGTCCCCTTGGGTTTTTTCTATGGTAGCTGTGACCCACATATAAATGTCCCCAACTTCAAATTGAGGCTGCTCTTTTAATTGATGTTTCGTTTTCAATTTGGGGACATTTTGTATGGGAGTCAAAACCTGGTCAGTGCAAAAACAAGATTTCTTACCAGCTATAAGAGGGAAAACATGTGAAACCCGTGATTTTGACACGTGACCTGGTGGGTCTTTAAAACGATAATCACAGTGGCTAAGGGTACGGCATTCTTGCAACACTCAGACCATGTTCAGGGATAGTAACTCTTCCAAGTCGAATTTTTCGTCAACAAAATGCATTTTATTATTTCGTATATTTAACTCATCTTGGTAGGGAATAGGGTTAGGAACGTGTCAGAGAACATGTTAGGCCGGGTTCACATTAGACACGTAAGTTCCGTACGGAAAACCCTAAATAAGTGGAAGAAAGAAGGATACAAGTTTACGCATAATATTATAGGGCAAATTCGGACACGTGCGCAAATCTTTTCCCTTCTTTGTTTCACTTATTTATGGATTGCGCACGGGTTTCCGCATGGAAGATCCGCTTATGTGTGTACACGGCCCTAATGTTAGTAGTTTTTGAAGACATTTGCGCACAATTTATGCGTCCCGTGATTGAGCGCCGTACCCGTAGCCTGGAGAATGTGAGATACGGGCCCGTACCCCGAGCCTCTGCCAAGCGATAGTACGGACAGTATAATAGTTTCATTCATTTTTAATCAGTAGCTCTCACCTGGTAGGTAGGTAGGTAGGTGTAGGGCTCTTTATAGGCCTCTCGGCCCTTTCTACGCCCCTTCTCAATGCCTTTGACTTGACAATTGTTTTAGGGGCGCGTCCTTTTAACTTCCACTCTTTCAAAAAATCAGCTGCTCGACACAAGGCACTCTTTCTCTCACTTGTATCTCTCTCTGTGCAATAGCTACAAGCCCCAACAACGGTCACAGTTCTTCCCCGTGCCCTCAAAAAAAGAACAAGTGAGTTCGCTCACGAAAAGAACAAAGAAAAGGAAAGGAAAACCCACTGACCCATTTCAACAGTCCGTTGTTCACTCGTGAAAAACTGTCCCTGTTGCATTTTGTAACTATTTACACAGCAGTAGAACGCGGAGTTCAGAGTTCATAATACCTTACTGATAAAGAGAATGACTGTTTCGTGTTTAAGGCAAAGACACATAGAGCAGACAGACAGACAGCCAGACAGAGAGTGGAAAGAAGAGAGAACAATTGAACTGTGGGCATGAACGCGTATTAATTTGGGGAGGAGAATACCCATAATATGGGAAACAGCCGGAAAATGTTTACATGAGAGAGAGGAGAGAGTATCACACAATTCACAATTCACAAAGTTAACTGATCCAGGCCTTCTGCCCATGTCAGAGGGGAGGGGGTTACCAAAAGGAAAAAACCACAATGACAACAAATCATCAGCACAAAGAACTCAATTACAAGCGAACATACACACAAAAAGCAACATTGACAACAAATCAACATCGCCAAATCTTGGATTTAAAGTGAACATATCAAAAAGCATCAAGATGACAAATTGGCTTGCCACGAGTCACTTATGAAGCAAC
>JAGGCT020003784.1:0-11583 GCA_017654935.2 Phymorhynchus buccinoides
GTGGTGGGGTTCCAGTAGGTGGTGGAGTTCCAGTAGGAGGTGTGGAGTTCCAGTAGGTGGTGGAGTTCCGGTAGGTGGTAGGTAGGTGGTGGTGTTCCGGTAGGTGGTGGTGTTCCTGTAGGTGGTGGGGTTCCGGTAGGTGGTGGTGTTCCTGTTGGTGGTGGTGTTCCTGTTGGTGGTGGTGTTCCTGTTGGTGGTGGTGTTCCTGTTGGTGGTGGTGTTCCTGTTGGTGGTGGTGTTCCTGTTGGTGGTGGTGGGTTCCTGTAGGTGGTGGAGTTCCGGTAGGTGGAGGGTGGTGGGAGTTCCAGTAGGTGGTGGGTGGGTGGTGGAGTTCCTGTAGGTGGTGGAGGAGGTGGTGGAGTTCCGGTAGGTGGTAGGTGGTGGGGTTCCTGTAGGTGGTGGAGTTCCAGTAGGTGGTGGAGTTCCAGTAGGTGGTGGGGTTCCAGTAGGTGGTGGAGTTCCAGTAGGTGGTGGAGTTCCAGTAGGTGGTGGAGTTCCAGTAGGTGGTGGGGTTCCGGTAGGGTGGTGGGAGTTCCAGTAGGTGGTGGAGTTCCGGTAGGTGGTGTTCCGGTAGGTGGTGTTCCAGTAGGTTGGGTGGTGGTGGTTGTTCCGTTCCTGTAGGTGGTGGAGTTCCGGTAGGTGGTGGAGTTCCTGTAGGTGGTAGGTAGGTGGTGGTGTTCCTGTAGGTGGTGGAGTTCCGGTAGGTGGTGGAGTTCCGGTAGGTGGTGGAGTTCCAGTAGGTGGTGGAGTTCCGGTAGGTGGTAGGTGGTGGGAGTTCCGGTAGGTGGTGGAGTTCCGGTAGGTGGTGGAGTTCCGGTAGGTGGTGGAGTTCCGGTAGGTGGTGGAGTTCCAGTAGGTGGTGGGGTTCCGGTAGGTGGAGTTCCGGAGTGGAGTTCCGGTAGGTGGTGGAGTTCCGGTAGGTGGTGGAGTTCCAGTAGGTGGTGGAGTTCCTGTAGGAGGTGGAGTTCCGGTAGGTGGTGGAGTTCCAGTAGGTGGTGGGGTTCCAGTAGGTGGTGGAGTTCCAGTAGGTGGTGGGGTTCCGGTAGGTGGTGGAGTTCCGGTAGGTGGTGGGGTTCCGGTAGGTGGTGGAGTTCCAGTAGGTGGTGGTGTTCCAGTAGGTGGTGGGGTTCCAGTAGGTGGTGGAGTTCCGGTAGGTGGTGGAGTTCCTGTAGGTGGTGGTGTTCCTGTTGGTGGTGGTGTTCCAGTAGGTGGTGGAGTTCCGGTAGGTGGTGGAGTTCCGGTAGGTGGTGGAGTTCCGGTAGGTGGTGGAGTTCCTGTTGGTAGGTGGTGGGGTTCCGGTAGGTGGTGGAGTAGGTGGTGGGGTTCCCGGTAGGTGGTGGGGAGTTCCGGTAGGTGGTGGTGGGGTTCCGGTAGGTGGTGGAGTTCCGGTAGGTGGTGGAGTTCCAGTAGGTGGTGGAGTTCCGGTAGGTGGTGGAGTTCCAGTAGGTGGTGGAGTTCCGGTAGGTGGTGGGGTTCCGGTAGGTGGTGGAGTTCCAGTAGGTGGTGGGTTCCGTTCCTGTAGGTGGTGGTGTTCCTGTTGGTGGTGGAGTTCCTGTTGGTGGTGGGGTTCCTGTGTAGGTGGTGGAGTTCCTGTAGGTGGTGGAGTTCCGGTGGGTGGTGGGGTTCCGGTAGGTGGTGGTGGAGTTCCGGTAGGTGGTGGAGTGCCGGTAGGTGGTGGAGTGCCGGTAGGTGGTGGGGTTCCAGTGGGTGGTGGGGTTCCGGTAGGTGGAGGTGTTGCAGCTGTTGGAACTGGTGATAAATACACTATCTGGTTTAAACATTTTTTGTTGTCCAGTAACAAAAGATCAGACAATACATAATAATTGAAGCAGCAACAAGCAGTGCTTAAATGTATCCCAACAAATGAAAATACACATAGAGAAAATGTAACTCTATAAAACTGTCACTTTTAGACTATTTTTTAATCAGAGAAGATTTATTATCTTTAGTTAATGATGTGGGTGTCGACCCTGGCTACAGATCAGATAATTCTCTTGTTACTTTAATTCTGAAAAAGATCAGTTCAAAAGAGACAGGCCTTTTTGGAAATTTAATAATAGCTTACTGAAAGGTAAACAGTATGCTTCCGAAATTAAAAAGCTTATTATGAATGTAAAAAGACAAAACGCATTACCTGTTTATAACATGGAAAATTTAAACAATATTTGAAATGAAGATCTTACTTTCCAGATTGATGATCAGTTATTTTTAGAAACCTTCTTGCTGCTTGAAATCAGAGGAAAACCAATTTCTTACTCTACATACAAGAAAAGACTGTTAGGTGAACAGGAGTATGATTTAGAAAAAACAATAAAGAATCTTGAACAAAACCTCTATGAACTTAAAGAAGATGACATTCCTACTTTAGAAAACTTAAAAGCACAACTACAGGAAATTAGAAACCATAAAATCCAAGGAATATCAGTGCGGTCAAGGGTGCGTTGGATAAATGAAGGAGAAAAAGTCAATAAATACTTTTGTAATCTGGAAAACTGGAATTTTTAGACAAATCAATACCATTTCATGAAAGTAATGATAAAGGTGTTATCTCAGATCAAGACAGTATACTTAATGAAGTTGAACAGTTTTATACAGATTTATATACATTTAAGGATATAACTGACATCAATATTCCTGATGAATTTCCAGATGCTTCTGTTTTATCAAATGAAGAAAGTGAGGCAGTAGAAGGACTAATTACTTTTGAAGAAGCTGTCAATGCATTAAAAAAAACATGAAAAACGATAAGAGCCAGGTCCTGATGGATTCACTGTGGAGTTTAAAAAAAATTTCTTTCTGGATATTGGCATGTTTTTGGTACGGACTGTCAATGAGGGGTTTTGTAAAGGACAGTTGTCAGTCACACAAAGGCAAGGTTCCATTACATGTGTTTAGTACGGTCTGTCAATTAAGGGTTTTTTTATTTTATAAAGGACAGCTGTCAGTCACACAAAGGCAAGGTTCCATTACATGTATTTGGTACGGTCTGTCAATGAAGGTTTTTGTAAAGGACAGTTGTCAGTCACACAAAGGCAAGGTTCCATTACATGTATTCCCAAGGAAGGGAAACCAAAGAGATTCATTAAAAACTGGTGGCCTATCTCTCTTTTAAGCACTGCATATAAAATTGCCTCAGCATGTATTGCTAACCGCTTAAAAGATGTTTTACCAAATATTGTACATGAGTGTCAAAAAGGATTTTTGAAGGGTCGTTTTATCGGGGAAAATATTCGTTTGCTGTATGATACTTTGTTGTATGTGGAGAAAGAAAATATTCCGGGAATGTTACTATCCATTGATTTTAAAAAGGCGCTGACAGCGTCTCCTGGTCTTTCTTGCTAAAATGTTTGTGCTTCTTTAATTTTGGGCCAGACATGATCCAGTGGATTAAAACGTTTTACTCTAATATTACAACTTGTGTGTCTGTTAATGGCCAATATTCATCTTGGTTTCCAATTGAAAGGGGGGTCAGACAGGGAGATCCATCTTTGCCGTATTTGTACTTAATTTGTGCAGAAATTATTTCACTTATGATTCGTAGAAATATAAACATTAAAGGTATAAAAATAAAAGATAAAGAAAATTTGCTGGCTCAGTTCGCTGATGACACCACTTTATATCTTGATGGGTCTGAAAGATCGTTTAATGAAACCATAAAATTCGAGGGGTGAATGCCAGAACTGCCCATCTGTGCTCTTTATTCCTTTTGAGATAGACCGTTCTGGCAGGCACCCCTCGAAATGTTCTCAGAAAGTTTTCACACATGTCAGGTCTAAATAAATTTTGATAAAACCCAAATCATGTGGATTGGAAGTAGAAAGAACTGTGGTATTCGATATATGAGGGACAACATTTTTGTGTGGGATCCAGGTACTTTTAAAATTTTAGGCGTCAAATTCTTTACTAATACAGACAATATTGTACGTATTAACTATGAAGATAAACTATAGGCAATGAGAAGAATTCTGATATCATGGAAAAAACGACAGATCACCCCTTTTGGTAAAAGAACAGTAATTAAGACCTCAGTGTATTCAAAAATTGTTCATCTCCTTATCAACCTGCCAGATCCCCCTGATGATTTTATTACTGCTTTGGAAAAGGAATTATACATCTTTTTATGGAATGGTAACAAAAAGTAAAAGTAAAACATCTGTAATTGAAAAAGAATATGGTACTGGTGGTTTGACAATGCTTAATGTGAAGAATTTTATATCTTCTATGAAAATTAGTTGGTTACAAAGACTTTTAAGTGATGAGTCTGATTGGAAAACTTTTACTGTAAATATGTTTCCTATGCTGGATAATGTTGACAAATTTGGAGCAGAATATGGAAATGTTATTATGCAGACTGTACAGAATCCTTTTTGGAAGGATGTCATACGACACTATAAGAAACTGTGTTTGAAATGTCAACCTACTTCTATTCATGAATTTATGTCTGAGTGTATCCACTATAATGCAAATATTGTAAGAAATAAGAAAGTCATTTTTGTGCGAGAATGGGTTACTCATGACATTCTTTTTGTAAGGCAATTAATAAATGATGAGGGTAATTTTATGTCATATCAGGAATTTTTGACACGGTTTCCAGGTATTAGAACTAAATTTGTTTTGTATGAGGGCATTCTGAATGCTGTTCGTTCTTACGGTCGGAAATTAAATGTTATTGTGACCAACAGGTACAAACTGTTACATCAAAAGAGAGGGAATAAATATGTACAAAATGCTTTAAATAGTAACAATGTTGTACCTACTGCTGTCATTAAATGGAACCATATTTTTGATAACCTCGATTGGAAATGTATATTTTCACACTGTTTTAAGACTTCAGCTGATGTTCAACTAAGATGGTTTCAAACTAGACTCTTACATAGATTACTCCCAACCCAAAGATATTTGTTTCTACGTAAAATTATTGATTCTCCAAATTGCAATTTTTGCAGTCAAGAAGAGCAAACAATTCCTCATATGTTATATGACTGTGTTGATATCAAAAGATTTAGGAATGACTTTGAAAATATGTTAAAAGACAAATATCAGCATTGTCACAACATGGAGATAAGTAAGGAATTAATTTTGTTTGGGGTCAAACAAGATACAAGAACTGATAAAGTTATAGACCTTGCACTTCTTTTGGCTAAATTCTACATTTATAAATGTAAACTCCAAGATGTTTCTCGCTGTATTAAAAAATAGATATAACATAGAAAAACATTTGTCTGTCTTGAATTATACAGCGAGAAAATTTGAAGAAGATTGGTTCCCTTACCTCCCACTCTTAATAAATATTTCCCCCTCCCCAAATATAAAATACTAAATACATCATTTGCACAACGTTATGTATAAAATCATGTTTAGAAAGTGTTGTCCCACATGTATACTACCCATTATGCTTAGTAACATACTGTGGTCAGTTTGTTCAGCTATTTTCAGCTTAAGTGTGTGTGTGTGTGTGTGTGCGCGCGTGCGCGCGCGCGCGCGCGCGTGTGTGTGTGTGTGTGTGTGTGTGTGTGTGTGTGTGTGTGTGTGTGTGTGTGAGTGTGTGTGTGTGTGTGTGTGTGTGTGTGTGTGTGTGTGTGTGTGTGTGTGTGTGTGTGTGTGTGTGTGTGTGTGTGTGTGCTTGTGTGTGTGTGTGTGTGTGTGTATTCGTGTCAAATTGACGACTTTAAGACTGAAATTCAGCTGAATTTGGCCGTTTTTCGGCTGTGTTTGTAGTACAGTTCAGCCAGTCAGTAGCGCACTTCCGGTTGGATTTCATACAGGAAGCGTTGTTCAGTTACTCTTTAATAAATACTGAAAATATTAACTCATTCCGTACAGTTGTTTTGGAGTTAATCAAGATTAAAATGTGGCCAAATTTAGCCATTTTGGTCATATTTCTGCCAATCGATTTCATATTGAAACGTTCGTATACGAGTAGTATCCTTCAATTTTCCAGCAAATTTCATCAAAATCGGGTGAAAACAAATCCTGAAATGGAATTAATCAGTGAAAATTATGGAAAGCAATTTACATTTGAATAACTTCCTAATTGTTTAACATAATTATCATCAACAAACTCGTTTCACAACTGGTCCAATATAAGGGTTTGATAACCAACAGTTAGTTTTCTGACGTCACTTCCGGTTTGGGCTATTCCGTGAATAGAAATGTAGCTGCAGGTTCCTAGCCAGGGCACTTCCGCTTCGGATTTATACTGGAAATTGAGTTTTTAATGAATACTGAAAATGAATCCATTCGGTCCTGCCGTTATCGAGATATTCAAGATTGAAATTTTGCCAATTACGCGGTTTTTCAGCCTCATTTCATCGAAAATGCGGCGAAATCGTTTAATATTTCCAATTCTCCATAACATTATTGTCTTGCAACTTTTCTGAATTTTTCAGTCAAATCGGACAAAACAAGGGGGAGAAAAAGAAAAAAAGAAGAATGAGTAGAATTTGTCTAAGGACAATAGGACTCTCGTCTATAAGAGGGGAGTCCTAATGATAAGGATGATAAGCATTCTTTGCGCTCAATCTTAGAAAGCCCTGAGCGCTTAATCAGTAAATCAATAAATAATATTAAATAGCAAAACAAATTTAGATATACAAAATTTAGATCAAACGATCAAACACAAGTTGCGCACACACACAAATGCTCGCGCGCGCATACACACACACACACCACACACACATGCGTGCACATGCATGCGCACAATTTATTTTACAAAACATTCTATTTATCAAGCATAGCACACACACACATACACACACACAGACGCACACACACATATATATATATACACACACACACGCAAATACAAATGCACACACATACATGTACACACGCACGCATGTACACACACACACACACACACACACACACACACACACACACACACACACACACACACACACATAAGGCTGAGGAGGAAGATTGAGGAGGAACAACAGTAGAAATGAAATGAAAGACGCAGATTAGAGTCGAAATACAGTGGTTTTAAGAGCAGACTTGAAAGAAGGCAGAGTTTGAGCTTTTATTTGGGTGAAAGAGGCACTTTGTTCCAAGAGGTAGGAGCCCGGAAAGCGAAACAACATTCACCAAGTGTCCTGAGGTGGTAACGAAGAATCTGGAGGATATGAAAGTCAGAGGAGGAAAGTAGTTGTCTAGATGGAGTATATAGATATTCCGAAGATCAGTCAGACCGTTCAGGGATTAATAACACATCAGAGAAAGTTTATAATCATGTTACATAAATGTCTTTATACCTTGGTTGCTGTTTTCTGTATTCTGTGATGGGTAGATAAACAAACCTGGAGCCTCCTTTATGAAGAGGTTTTCAGGCTTAATCCTCTGTACCTGCGACCTGTGTGCTGCCGTTTTATGTTCTTCTTTTGTATCCCCGATCCCATGTGGAATGACCACTAGATCCAGCAGTACTACAGACCACATCCACATGTGAACAACTCTGCGAAACATGACAGAGAAGCTGGCGCGGTATGAATCACACCAGAAAATCTTTTCCAAAATGTTCGCATACAGAATTAAAAAAACGCAGAAAATGTTTACAACAACAATAACAACAAGAACAAGGACACGAACAACAACAACAGCAACAAAATAATCACCACCCCACCACCACCACTGAGAACACCAAACTCACCATGTGAGCATGCTGTCAGCTCATCCACTGAAAGCCCACCCTGGTATTGGAATTGTGGATTGTTTCTACCTCTGATCACTATTCGGATCAGTGGCTCTGGATTTCCGTCATATGTGAAAATGCTACTTGGGTTTTCAAATGTCTGTAGCAAAAAAAGAAACAAAGAGACATTGATGAAAAAACTTAAGTAACATTACCTGCTGTGTATGAACATTTTATTCATTTTGTAAATTGAGGTATTTTCTACTTACACACAAATGCATGTGCATATTCACGTGTATGTTCACACACCCGCACACACACGTACGCACGCACGCACACTCACACACACGCACGCACGCACGCACGCACACACACACACACACTTGTCTAAGATCACTGTAAGTTGGGCAGACGTTAAATTAAAGAACGAACGAACACACACACACACACACACACACACACACACACACACACACGCACACACACACACACACATTATCTTTGCAGGAATCTGTCACATTGGAGATGTACTGCTACCCTCTTGAATACATAAAGAGGACAGGGAAGTGGAAATAGATCCAACCTACAATGTGTGTATGCATGTGTGCGCGCACGCGCGCGCGCGCGCGTGTGTCTGTGTGTGTGTGTGTGTGTGTGTGTATGTGTGTCTGCACAGTTGTGTACATCAGTTGATGTTCATGTGTGTACAATCGTGTACAACAGAGATGCTAGGAGAGAAGGTAGCGAAAATGAACCAAGGTGTTCTTTGGTGGAGGTGGATTAATTTTATTAATGGAGTGTTCCTACCTTTGTTCATTTTCACATTTATTCACATATAATTGCAGCTAATGTTATTTTTAACAATCTGTTTTGTAGTCTAATGGATCTCAAACTCCATCCATATAATTATGGTTGATGGGTATTTGGTCATGGGACATTTGGCTGATGGACATTTCACAGGAAGGACATTCTACCGAAAGAACATTTTACTGACCAAAATTTCAGAGAATGGACATATACTTGTATGAACATTTTGCTCGTCACTTTCTCTCGTTAACCCACTTTGGGATTCGCGTAACGTAGTGGTGTGGGTGAGGGATAACTGGGTGCTGATTGCTAACTGAGTTTCAAAAAGCATTTCAATTGCATTCACGCATTCCTGATCACGCGAGGGATGTACAAGTTACATGTTCATTTGGACAAATGACAACATGCTCATTCAGCTAAGTATGAATTTGGTCAAATGCTTAGTTGAAAAATGTTGTTATGACCTTTTGGCCAAATATCCGTTATGCAAAATGTCTTCAACGAATGTCCGTTCGGTAAAATGTCCAGAATTGTTTTTGGTAAAATGTCCGTTTAGTGAAATGTCCATTCAGAAACAAATATGTCCATTCAGCCAAATGTCCATCAATCAAATGTACGATCAGTCAAATGTCCATTAGCCAAACGTAAATGTCCATGAATCAAATGTACGATCAGTCAAATGTCCATTAGCCAAACGTCTCTTGACAAAACGTCATGAAGCCAAAAAAAAGATGGTCTAATAGTCTTTTTGCTGCTTACTTCTTCAAAAACGGATCCATTTGCGTAGACAGATTTGACGAAAACGATTTGAATGTTGGTGAGCGTCAAAATCAATTCCTTCAAGACAAATGGGATGTGGGCTTCGTTGTCGTCGTTAGTCACCTTTACTTGTACTCTAGTGGCATCTTCATCCTCATTTATAAAGACATAGTCGGCAGTATTTTGACTTTCACCTCTGGGTGTAAAGGTGAAATTAGATCGCTGAAGAATGGCACCCTCTGTACAAACTTCGGCTGAAAAGATCAAACAATTGAAAATTGTTAGATGTATCTCTTTAGCATAGCATTTATTATAGTTTCATGAAACGTTTGAAGAACATGCACACACACCCAGTACATACACACAGGCACGTATGCACAAGCATACACACGCACACACCACCCCACACACCATTACCATCACCACAATCACCACCACTCATCACCCCCACCCAAGAACACAATACATGAATGATCGGCCTGCAATTTGACTGCGACGAAAATGGTGTTTTACGTCCTCTTGGTCTGAATCAGACACGTATGGGACATTTGTAAATTTGACTGTCTAGTGTTCATCTAACCTGAGCAAGAAGACATTCTACAAGAGAATGGTTGTCCTCTTTGCACCAGATTGAAAGTCCACAATAAAAGCAAACCAGCACTAAGTTAGAACAGAATAGTGAAAAACTGGTGTAGAATGAAGAAAATAATATTGTTCTGAAAATATAATTTAGAAACATAATAGAAATGACTAGAGAGGGCCAATTACTGAGATGATATCCAAATTAATGGATAACAATAGTATGAATGAAAAATCTCAGTTATTAGCTGAGCTCCATACCCCTAATCTGAAGAACTGAAAAGTTGGTGCATTTGAAATGCAGAATAATTTGCTTTGATGAAACTTTTCTGTTTGATTCTGATGTTCATAAATATAGACATTGGACACAGAGAAATATCAGTTAATTGCTAGCGCCGTTCCTCTGATCTAGAGAACTTAAAAGTTAGAGCATTTGAAACGCAATAGTAAAATGCAAAAAATCTTTTGTGTCCAAATGTCTTTAGACGTGAACATTAGAATCAAACCAGTTCTTCTTCTTCCATTTAGTATCCGCAATCAACAATTTGATTTTTAATACTGTTTGGTCGAGGTCCGAAGGTCGCACACAGAACAAAAACAAATCAAAACAACCCTAATCTACTGTGACCCAGCCAGCCAAGACCCATTCAGCGGAAGCTCGGCATGATGCTGAATCGGCAGGAACTGGAACCGTTAAGCTAATTTTAAAAAAAGAGGGTATGTACAATGGCTAGACAGTAGACTGGAACGAGCTGAGTGTGGCAGACACCGCCTCCTCTGGCAACTTGTTCCAGTCTTTGATGGTCCAAGGGAAAAAAGAGCATCTTCTGTAGTCTGTTCGGCACTGGATGGTGGACAGTTGTTGGGTGTGTCCTATTCTTTGACGGCTTGGTGCTGGGCTCAGTCTGGCGTTGTCGACTGTGACAATGCCGTTCATGATCTTATACAGCATTGTGAACCTAGCCTTCTTCCTGCGGTACTCGAGTGTGGGCCACACTAACTGCTCAAGCATATCAGACACACTGGAGGTGTTGTGGTAGCGGTTGAGAACGAAGTGAGCCGCCCATCTCTGTATTGCTTCGATTTTCTTCACATTCCTTTGGAGTTAATTTAACTTGGAATTTTGATCCATGTTCTAAAAAAGAGAGAATAAAAACATAAAGAATGCTAGTTTATAATGTTAGTTTTTCCTCCTTGTTAGGGAGGCAATGGAGGAACCCAGCCGAGGACAGCTGTTTATATTCTTGGGGGTCTCATCAGCTCGGCACTGGATGGGATCGTAGTCTACCAAAGTGACCCTCTCTCACCTCAACAAGAAGATCGAGTCACAAAGGGAAGATTTCTTCATGTATATTGGTAAAAGGCTCCAATATTTACATATAGCAAAACCATAAGGAATGAAAACCAAAACAGGAAAGATTTGCTTCTCTCAATATTTCGGCTTTTGCCTTTGAAAAGGGACAGTAGGACAAACAGTAGTGTGTGTGTGTGTGTGCCCGTGCGCGTACAGCTGCTTATTGCATTAGAAAAAACAACAACAACCAATAGACTAATTTGGCACAAAACAATAACAATATAAACTAAGACGATTGCTTTTTATAATTTCAGATGTAAAAGATAATGTTTTTTGGAAACCATAACTTCAGCGCTAATAAAAACTGGTTGTATCCTTCTATTAAACAATGTGATGTTATATTAAGGACGTCATGTCTTGCCATGGTCGTATTGCTTTTCTAATAAACTGAATAGCTTTGGTTACTGTTGTTTTGATAGTGAGCTTGTGCCAAATGAAACTTTCCACTTGGGTG
>JAGGCT020003785.1:0-7500 GCA_017654935.2 Phymorhynchus buccinoides
TCAACTCACTAAAGGGATCTCATATATATATTTGAAAGGCCACCTTTTTCAACATGGCTGACTAAGACAAGGAGTAAACTGTACTGTACTAATATATTCTGTAAATCCCACCAAACAGATTAGTGTCTTATGCACTGATAAAAGGTTATGTGTTTATTATATTGTTTTTTGTTTTTCTGTTTTTACAAGAATTAAATATATTTCTTTTTAACTCCACCAACTAGGTTATATGTTTGTACTATTGGCTTGTCTCCTTGTTTGTATATTTACTACCTTTGTTATCGTTGTAAATGTTTTGTTTTTGGAGAAGAAATTGTAAAATCTTGTTAAGGTGATCATTGCAGGAAGCGATAGAGTTGAGCAGCTATCAGCTCACAGAGATTTCGAGTCTTGTACTCCAGCTCGTATAACATTTCGTAGTAAGAACTTCATAGCATTCACAACCATTCTACAAGGTAACACAAAGCAATAATTTTGATCAATAGTTTTTATCTCAACGAAGAGTGTAGTTTCACTTTAACATTTCAAAGAATATCTTAAGTATCCACAAACATTTAATAGCATCCGACAGCTTCAGTCTCTTTGTGCTTTTCAAGTGATTTTCACAGAAAAACAGACTGACAAGCGAAAGACCAAACAGAAACAAAATGTTTGTGACAGAATTAATAAATAAACAAACACCATAACAACAAAGCAGCTTTGGCAAAGCAAACAAATGCATAGCCCACACGTCTGGTAAACTAGCTCGGAGAGATTAGACTGTCCAAACTGTCAAGGTGACCTGTGCAACGAGTGTACTGTATGCGTTGCCTTTGTTAACAAAAATTGCAAATAATGCATGTAGGTCGCATGTATGGGGTAAGCATCTCGTTGCCACCATTACTGGGCAGATCCATTTTGTTTTTCTTTCAAATGACGTGAAAGGAAATTAAAAGACGCCAATAACAGAGTGACAAATACTGCCTCAAAGGCAAATATCAACAGTCCAGTCAGACATAGATGTTTGCCTTAAAAGGAGAAACATATTCTTGTATGAGAAAAGTTTTATGAAAAAAACGTTTTTCACTTCTACAAGGGCTTATGACTTTAAATAGTTTTAGGCCACTGGATTCACTCCAAATTCATTGTATTCTCGTTAGAGTTATATTGTTACTGTCTTTGCGTCACCATTAATGTTTTTATATTATTTTAGTAACATAATACTTAGTCCAGGTCCAGATAGGGTTTTTTTAACAAGAAACTCTGATAATGAAAGTGATATGAAGAAAGTCCTTGTTGCTTAGAGTTTCGACGCATTGAACAGGTGTGACACTGTACATGTCCAACAAAAGGGCAGTAGATGACAGTAGAGAAAAGAAAGACAAAGTCAAACAAAATGATACAGGACGTTGTTAGCAATAAACTTCCAGAAGGCAGGGAAACTATTTGTATTTGAAGATTATATAGAATAAAATACTACAACAGAAAGAGACAAAAAGACAGAACATACGAGGTGACAGTAGGAAAAGGAAAGGTAGAGTCAAAGAGAGTGACAGAGGCTCAGCTGCCAGCACAAGACTACCACAAGGCGGGGAGACTATTTAAAATCCATTCCAACTATCCCCATGGACGGTGTGCTGTGGTTCTTATATAAAAACATCATTTATGAGTGGTCAAATAATTAGAAATGTTATTGACATATTCTCTTTGGGTTGCATTGCACTATGATTACTATATATATAAATAATGGCCACTGATTTGTTGGGACCAACAACACATTTCATCAGTGGGTTATAGATAATCACTACAGAAAGTTTGGCACTTTTGTCCAGCAGGTTCCAAAACCATCACATTTTGGGAACAGTGTGCCCCGTTTGTGGTGGCAATGATCCTTTATATTCAAAAGTATGCGGTCCATTTCAAACCTTTTTAGCTACTGAACAGATAGAGAAAAGTGGTAAAGAGTTGTGGGAAGAGGTGGAAGGGGGTGAAAAAGTAGGTGGGGTGTACGAATACATTTTGTATATGTTGGCAACGCCAATAATTGAGGGTGGGGCTAATGACGTACTAATGACGTCACAGCTAGCTAGGAGAGATGGTTTTTGGTTAGATTAACCCAATATGCTTAAATTGCTTCTAAGATAATAAAGATAATGCTGTTTCGTTGGTGCCATGTTTTTATTGTTTGTGACATCTTGTTGGATTATTTTGGCACTCAAACGATTGCTTGAAAGAACAACCTATACAAGTTGGCAACCGTGCCTTTGGCCATAAAAAGACAGTCAGTTTGGTTGGTACATGTGCATTCTATTTCTTGTTAATATGTAGATCAAGGTGCATCCATTCACAATATGTTATGCAAAGCATACAGATAATAGAATGTCATGCAATGCCACGTCAAGAACATAATCAGTTTTATTGAAGGAGGAAAATATGATCATTATAAATTATTCAGAAGATTACGCAGTGAACGTCATTTTGTGTTGGCATCAGTCCATTTATGTAGGCATTTGTTGAAATGCAAATGCTTTGAACAATCACGAAAATGGAAATGTGCTGCAGATAACAGTAGGCTACGAATAGCCTCTGGTTTGCCTTCAGGGCTAATAAAGAATGGAGAAAAGGACAAACATCGATCGTTAGATTTTATTTGTTGGTTTGAGATATGTAGCTAATGATCCTCTCTCTCTCTCTCTCTCTCTCTCTCTCTCTCTCTCTCTCTCTCTCTCTCTCTCTCTCTCTCTCTCTCTCTCTCTCTCTCTCTCTCTCTCTCTCTTCTCTTCTTTGTTGCAGCGTGTTACAGAGTGTTAGTAATCATCAAACATCATGGCAACAGGGGGCACCGACGAGAACGCATGCATCGTGTGCCTGGAAAGGTTCACTGAATCCCAGAAGCCCAAATTCCTTCCCTGTCATCACACCTTCTGTGAACGATGCATTGATGAACTAGCTCGCCCAAAGCCCAACAGGACATTCCTCTGTCCATCTTGTCGTTCACCCACCATTCTACCAGAAGGTGGAGCAGCTGCGCTGCAAACAAACTTCTATATTAAGACTCCAGACACCACTACCAGAGCACAGATTATGTGTAGCCGTCATCCCCGAAAAGAACTGGAATTCTACTGCACCAAATGCGAAAAACCCATCTGCATCAGTTGCAAGCTGACCAAACATGACACTCATAACACTGACGACTTGGATTCAGTAGTTGACAGCAAAAAGCAGGACCTGCAGTCAGACCAACAGCGTCTGCAGAAAGCACTTTCTGACATCCAGGCCTACGTGGATGGCTTAGAAAGAGAGAGAACCTCACTGTCCAAGCAGACAGCAAACGTGGGGAAGAGGATCAGGGAACGACATGCTGCAATAGTCACAGCATCTGAAAAACACATGGAGAAGGAACTGGAATCACTAAAGATCAAGCACACAGACCAGGACAAGGAAATCACAGAAATCATCAAACAGCGTAAAACCACCACAACAGAGCTCTCCTCTCTTCTCCAACAAACTGACGACGTTATCAATTCAGGAACAGTAAAACACGTTTTGCGCCTTGTGAAGGAGATGAGGAGTGGACGTGGCAGCCAGACAGCCATTGAATGCTTAACGTCACGAGAACAAAGACCGACCCTCCGACCCGATCTTCACTCCACTGTCAGCGATGACGACATTGTTCAGACGACACGTGACTACCTGGGTACTGTGTGTATGTTGGAGATGAAGGTGACACACATGTTCCAGTGCTCCCAGGATCCTGACACTAAGGTGTTCTCTCTGTGTCATGTTGACACTGATCCACCTGGTCTCTATGTGTCCTATGACAGGCTGGGGGGGGACGAGAACGCCCCATTGCAAGAGTTCAAAGAATCAGGACAGTGTGCGCGCACTTTCAATGATTCCATGGTGGGCAGAATATCAAACAAACGCTACACAAAAGGATGGAGCATGCACCCCCCTCCAACGTCAGGTGTGTTTACAACCTTTAACAAATCCCCTGCCTCTCTTCACTTCGAACTGGTAAGCAACATGTCAGGACAGGCAGACATACTCAGAATCACAGTCACGTCCACAGATCCACTCGAGACAGAAAGTAAAACAGAGTTCACAATCAACATCGGTCGTCACAGAGCGTTTGATGTAGACAGTAGTGAAAACTATTTCGCTGCAGTTGAGGAAGGCAAAACTGACTCCTCCACGCGCCAAGTCCATCTCTACCAAAACCCCAAGAAAGAAGCAGTCAGCACGTACCAGCCTCCCATGGAGAACTTCCAGCCAGCAGACGTGCTCTTCCACACGCTTGGAGGGCAGCCAGTGCTGCTCGTTGCCGATCAGCACAACAGCACCCTCCACGTGCTCTCCTTCCAGGGGGGACAACTCAAGCTCGAGAGATATATGTGCCAGGGTTGTCCCCTCCTGAAGGAGCCCACGGCACTGACGGTGGACCTGGAGGGTCGTGTGTGGCTGGCCTGCACGGGAGGGAGGATTGTGACTGTGGAGGAGTTTATGTGAGGTGTGTGTGTGTGTGTGTGAGAGAGAGAGAGAGAGAGAGAGAGAGAGAGAGAGAGAGAGAGAGAGAGAGAGAGAGAGAGAGAGAGAGAGAGAGAGAGAGAGAGAGAGAGAGCATTACAGCCGTTCAGTGTATGTGTGGGCACACGTATGTACGCACTTTCGTTTGTTATCATGAAGTTACGAATTGGGAGAGGATGGTTCAAGAAGGTGACGGATAAAAGACCCACCACGTCACGTGTCAAAATCATGGTTTTCACGTGTTTCCCTCTTACAGCTGGTAAGAAATCTAAAGAAATCTTCCAAGCATAAGAGGGAATGTGACACGTGCTGTGGGGGGGTCTTTAAGATATAAATATGACAGATGTCCCATTACACAAATAATATAATTTATGTGTGTTTTTTCACGTTGGATGTAATTGTCTTCTTCTTCTTCTTCTTCTTCTTCTCCTTCTTCTTCTTCTTCCAATTGAGGATGTTTATCCTGCCCCACGCTCACCGGTCTTCATTCAGATCATTAATAGCGTACAGGATGCGTGCTATGTGAATTCGTGTCATCCATCCCACCGGCACACACGACCTACTCATACCGAATAGTGGGATGGGCTTTAACGTGTGCGCAAGATCTTGTGCATGCATTCGCACACTGGACCTCGGTTTTTGAAAAGTCTCATCCGAAGGACTTTTTCCCCAACTGACGTCAGGTACCCATTTACACCTGGGTGGAGTGAGGAAAACAGGAGTAATATGCCTTTCCCAAGGACACACCACTGTGAACCGAGCTGGGTTCGAACCCACGCACTCGCAAACCTGACGGATTACGAGCTAGCGACTCGGACTTGCCAACTGAGCTACAGCGGCTTCCCTGTTGAGAAGGGGAGCACAATATAGGAGAGAAGGACAGGGGTGCAGGTGGGTGTGGTTTGCAGAAACAAGTGCTCGGAAAGATACAGAAATACAGTACTTTATGTTTTTATTATGCAACATAGGTTTAAAAGGACAATAGCTTTTGGCATGACTTGAGAGTGCGACATTCGTTTGTTGTTACTATATGAACAGTGATTGACTGGCATTGTCAGAGAATCCAAAGATCTAGTCATCATCTGCAAAACATGAACTTAAAACGAGAGAGAGAGAGAGAGAGAGAGAGAGAGAGAGAGAGAGAGAGAGAGAGAGAGAGAGAGAGAGAGAGAGAGAGAGATAGAGAGAGAGAGAGAGAGAGAGAGAGAGAGAGAGAGAGAGAGAGAGAGAGAGAGAGAGAGAGAGAGAGAGAGAGAGAGAGAGAGAGAGAGAGAGAGAGAGAAACCAGAACCAACAATTTCAGAGCATTCAGGGGACAGCCTTGATGATCTTGGCGATGGTGGTGAGGAGGAGGAGAAGGAAGAGATTGAGGATTAGGATGGGGAGGATGAGGTGATGATGATGTTGATGATGTTAATAATTATAATGATGTTTTGAGGATGACGAGAAATAGGGAGGAGGAGAAGGAGAAGAAAAGGCAGGAGGGAGACGGGGAGGAAGGGTTGATTTTTTCCAAACAAAGTTCTTAAAATAACCTGTACTGAGAGGTGTTCTTTAGCTTTAAGTTTTTTTAGGTTTTATTTAAGATTTAATGTTCATTCATTTATTAATCAGTTCATTCATTCACTCGTCCATTTACTTCCATTGACTAACTAATAAAAACAAAACATCAATGCTAACAAAGATTTTGTGTTATGTATTTTTTGTTCTATATTATACTGGATGGTGAGTCTTATTACTCCAACAAAATTATTGGATATTATTCTGTCTTATTAATAAGAAGCTGATGCTGATAGCTTTGCCAACAGTTTATTATATGATATATGATGCGTGTAGATATGTAAATACGTAATAAACGTGCTGAATCGTTCTACCCGTAATACTGTTTTTACGTTTTATACACCTGGTAATGGTTGCATGTAGATTGATGTCATCCTTTTATCTGTTGAGCTGTTGGGTCTAACAGTCTTTCTTTTGTGTGTCGTTAAAGGGTCTGCTACACACATACGATTCAGATCTGAATGCGATGCGATTTTGACGATGGGAGTCATGATTCACGTGAAATTCATGTATTGGGTCTATTAGCGTATAGTGAGCGAAAACAGCAGAATTATTTTTAAACGGAAGTATTTCACGTGAATCATGATTCGCGTGGCCCAGTCGGATCGCACCCCCGTACGATTTTACGCGTGTGTGGCGCCTGCCTAAAAGTTAGTTCCACAGTTCCAACACCAGAACTACACTTAATTCTTTTCGCACTAGAGAAAGAGAAGAACAGACAGACAGACAGACAGACAGAGATAAAGTCATCAGATTATGTGATTTTTAATTACCTTTGAATTGCAGGATTGTAAACAAAATGAGGATAATGTTATGGTGATGATGATAGTGATGGTGGTGTTGGTATTGATAATGTTGATTATCATGATCATGATCATGAGGATGCTGACATCCCAACAATCTACTCATGTGTTTCTTTAAAGATCATCCATTTGTAAACAGGCCTACATGCTACAGCCAATAAGCAATCGTATTTGTTGAAATACTTTTGTAAAAATGATAACTATTCTAACGTGTTGTTAAAATGTACTTATGGAAAGAAGTATGTTTTGTTTATGCTGATTATTGTTACTACACTGTGTTATATTTCTTACGATGATTTTGTTGCTATGTAAATGAATGTATGCCTATGATATAGTTTATGATTGCTTTATAGTTGGCAATTATTGTTTTACTTTTGCCTTACAAACATATTTGTGGTTGCAGAAAAGTGTAATTAGTGTGTGTGTGTGTTTTTTTTTGATTGATTGATTTAATTTAAAGTCTGTTCACAACAATGGTGATATTAGACTTAAATAAATACATTAATTAAACAAAAACAAAACAGACATAAACAAATATTGAATTAAAATGAGGTGAAAAGAGTGTGTGTGTGTGTGTGTGTGTGTGTGTGTGTGTGTGTGTGTGTGTGTGTGTGTGTGTTGTGTGTGTGTG
>JAGGCT020003786.1:0-11565 GCA_017654935.2 Phymorhynchus buccinoides
TCTCTCGGTCTCTCTCTCTCCTCTCTCTATCTCTTCCTTCTCTCTCTCTCTCTTCTCTCTTTACCCTCTGTCGGTCTGCTCTCTCCCTCTCCCTCCCTTATGTCTTGTCCCTCTCTCTCCTCTCTCCTCGTCTCTTCTCTCTCTCTCTCATCGTCTCTGTCTCTTTTCTCCTCTCATCTCTCTCTCTCCGCATCTCCCCCCCTCTCTCTTTCTCTCCTCATTCATTCTCTCCTCTCTCTCTCTCTCTCTCTCTTTCTTCTACCTCTCTTTCTCTCTTCTTCTGCCTTCTCTCTCTCTCTCCTTCTCTCTCCTCTCCTCTCTCTCTCTCTCTCCCCCCCCTCTCTCTCCTCCTCATCTCTCTCTCTCTCTCGTCTCTCTCTATCTCTCTCTCCCCTCCTCTCTCTGTCTCTCTTTCTTCTCTCCTCGTCGTCTCTCTTCTCTCTCTCGCTCGCTCCTCCCTCTCTCTCTCTCCTCATCCCTCTCTCAGGTACTCTCTCGTCTCTCTCTCTCCTCCCTCTTCTCTGTCGTCCTCTCTCTCTGACTCTCTCTCTCCCTCGCTCTCATCGTCTGTCCCTCGCCTCTCTCTCTCTCTCTCTCTCAGTATCTCCTCTCTATCTCCCTCTCTCTCTCTCTCTCTCTCTCTCCCTCTCCTCTCTCTCCTCATCTCCTCCTCTCTCTCTCCTCCACTCTCTCATCTAATCTCATCTCCCTATCCCCCTCATTCTGTCTCTCTCGCTCTCCCTCTCTCCTCGTTTCTGTCCCTCTCTCTCTCTCTCTCTCTTCTGCTCTCTCTCTAGTCCTCCTTTCTCTCTCTCTCGTCTCATGCTCAGATCTCTCTCACTCCTCTCTCTCTCCTCTCTCTCTCTCTCTCTCTGTTTCTACGTCTCTCTCTCTCTGTCTCGTCTCTGTCCCTCTCTTCTCTCTCTCTCTCTCTTCTTTGTGTGTGTGTCTCTCTCTCTCTCTCCATGCCTTCGCCTTCTTCTCTCTCTCTCCTCTCTCTCTCCTCTCTCTCTCTCTCTCTACTCTCTCTCTCCTCGATCCTCTCTCTCTCTCGCTCTCTCTTGTCTCTCTCTCTCTCTCAATCTCAGTCCTCCCCTCTCTCTCTCTCTCTCTCCTCTCTCTCTCTCTCTCTCCTCTCTTCCTTCGGTCTCTCTCATCTCTTCTCTCATCTCTCTCTCTCATCTCTCTCTCGTTCGCTCTCTCCTCATTCGCTCTCTCTCAGCTCCTCTCGTCTCTCTCTCCTCTCGTCTTCCTCTCGTCTCCCATCATCTCTCTCTCTCTCTGACGTCCTCCCCCTCTCTCTCTCTCTGTCTGAATCTACTATCTTATCTCTCCTCCTCCTCTCGTCTGCTTCTCTCTCTCTCTCTCTCGTCTCTCTCCAATCTCTCTTTCTCTTCTCATCTCTCCTCTCTCTCTCTGTGTCGCTTCTCTCTCCTACTCTCTCTCATCTCTCATCTCTTCAAATTCTCGTCGTCCCTCCATCACTTCTCTGTCTCCTCCTCTCTCTCTCGTCGACGTCTCTCGTCAATTCTCTCGCCTCTCGAAGTCGTCTCTCTCTCTCTCTGCGGTGTCTCTGTCGGTCTGTCTCTCTCCGCTCTCCCTCTCCCTCTGTCTCCTATGTCTTCAAAAAACCTCTCAGTATGTTCTAAATATAATTAGGTTTACCTGGGGCGCATACCACGCGCGTGAAATATCTTAATTGCCTTTTCCACGCCCCAGACCCGTGCCGATCAATTTAACACTAGAGGTTTTTTTTTTTCGCTCGATGATATAGAAGAGGAGAAAAAACTCCGATATATATATATATATATATATATATATATATATATGTATAATATATATATATAATATATATATAGAGAGAGAGAAGAGAGAGAGAGAGAGAGAGTATATGTAGAGTATATATATATATATATAATATTATATATATAAATATATTATATATATATATATATACTTATATATAATAAAAATCATGAAAGAATGCATCTGTTAAAACTACTAGGAATCTTTTATTTCCAAACGTTTCGGTCTCCAGTGACCTTCATCAGAGAAACAACCTTAAATTCGAACTTAAAACATTACCGTATTAAAATGACCTTTAAGGTTGTTTCTCTGATGAAGGTCACTGGAGACCGAAACGTTTGGAAATAAAAGATTCCTAGTAGTTTTAACAGATGCATTCTTTCCTGATTTTATTATTTTTAGTGTGTGACTCCACTCCACTACACTCCAGATTGCATCTCACTGTGAAAAGAATGAAACAACAAAGTGTGTTTTAATTACTTATTATATATATATATATATATATATATATATATAGGTATATATAGAGAGAGAGAGAGAGAGAGAGAGAGAGTGGTGTGTGTGTGTGTGTCTCTCAGGGCTCATCACTCAATGGCTCTTAGACATGGAGCTCAGTCTCAGAGACAGATAATGATTGAGTAGTTAACAAAAGTGATCGACACTGAAGCTGGTATGGTTAGTTAGTCGGTAGGAAAGAGTAGAGGGGGTGGTTAGGGTGTAAAGGGGTGAAACAAAATGAAGAGTTGCTTTTTAAGTAGGTTACTAACTAGGGATTGGAGGTCGGGAGATGGACAGTGGATAGGTTTGGAGAGGGATGTAAGAGGATGCTAATAGGTCTGAGTTTATGTGTGGGAGGAAGGCGGAAGGGGTGTGTGTGAAAAGGAAGGGGAGTGCAAAAGATTTACAGGAGATTTGGACTCTTTGTCTCCTTCTTTTTCTTCTTCTTCTTCTTCTTCTTCTGCTTCTAGACTGTTGTGGTCGTCTGAGCACTGTCAGGACGTACAGTCAGAGAGAATGTGAAACTATAATATAGCCTGTGGTGTATACAGTTCTAGAACTAGAAGTTTAATTATGCAAGCGAGGAAAGAGAAGATGACAGGCCTTCAAAAACCCAATTCGAGATAGTATCTGGTAAGAGCCCTCCTCCTCCTCCCCCTTCTCCTTCTCCTCCTCCTCTTTTTCTTCTTTTGACATGAACGCGCTGACTGTCCTGAGAAGACCAGTAAGCCGACGGGAACCTGTAAACAAAAATGGAGCTTCCTCGGCCTCCTTAACAATACCATCATCAGTTGCTTCGATATTACTCTGTTTCTCCTAGTTGTACGGATCACCTCAGTATCGTCATCATAACCTTATAACTATACATAAGTGCGTTAACATCATTGCTATTAATAAACTATCGCCTACCTGTTTGTCGTCACGTCGGTTGATCATCGTCCTACATCCTTTCTGGCTCCCCTTTCGTTTAAACAGATGTATTCGTAAACAATCATAATGACAAAGCGGCATCAAAAAGATGATCATAGAGCACAACACGCTTGAAGCTGATACTAGGTGCTTAAAACATCTAAATTACATAATAGCACTGGCTGCAACAAGTATACGTATGACAAGTACACGGGTTTTTGGGCTGCCCTTTCTTGACACTTAGGCCGTGTACACATATAAGCGGATATTCCATGCGGAAGCCCGTTCGCAATCCACAAATAAGTGAAACAAAGAAGGGAAAAGAGTTGCGCACGTGTCCGAATTTCCCCTATATGCGTACACTTTTATCCTTCTTTCTTCCACTTATTTAGGGTTTTCCGTACGGAACTTACGCGTCTAATGTGAACCTGGCCTTTGATTCTAGGTTCTCATCTTTAATATGGATCTCCTGATTATCATGAAAACAACGACGAAGATGTCCCCATTCTGGGCAGTGGTTGCGGTTAGCCCCCTCCATGTCCAGGGAGTGGAGTAAGATGAATGTGAAATGTGGTTTGTGATTGTGGGGAGAAGGTATAACAATGACAAAGTAAAGAGAGTTTACGATTGCGCAAAAGGGGACAGTGCGTATGAAGAAACAAATGTACAAAACATAATGACATGTATCATATTTAGGCATGCTGCTCTACTACCAACAAAAATGTACATCCTTCATATTTTAGCTGTTTTTAAAAAAAAAAACTATTGTATTTCCCTACAGATAAAAACAACATGGTCACAACAACAAGAAGAACAACAAACAGTGAAAGGCTGTATAGAAATGACTAAGCTGCGAGGTGTGATAAGGGGTGGTCAGAGACTGTGTATATTCCGGCTGAGGGCCCGAGGTTATGTGGATGAGGTGTCTCTGTCGCCAGGCACCAGGGGGGATTTTGATTGGCTGACCAAGCAGTACGTGCTGATAGAACGTGCTGAGTGGGTGGGACCTCCTTCACGAGGAGAAAGAGTCAATGGAAGAGAAGAGAAGAAAATGGAAAAAAAGCCGAGAAAAAGCAAAAAAGCTCCACTCTCCTTTATCCTGAGGGAAGAGGCTTTAATGTTCCCCTTTTGCTGTTATTTCATTATTATGTTCTGTTCCAGTGCCTTATTACTTTTGGCAGCCAGTATTGTGTAACATAGCTGTGTTTGAGCGCCTTGTATATGCTTTAATGTAAGCTTGTGCTCATTTGCATTTCTTTATGTTGCTGCTATATTGATTTTCAATAAAATTCGTTTAAACCAAGATGTTTTCATTCATATCTGTTATCAAACTGACACCACCACTTATAATTCAACAAAACACCTCCGTACATACAAACACTTCGTTGTAGTCGTCGTCGTTGTCGTTGTCCTCTTTCAATACGATTCAACGCACGACCAAGATGTTTTCATTCATATCTGTTATGAAACTGACACCACCACTTATAATTCCACAAAACACCTCCGTACATACAAACACTTCGTTGTAGTTGTCGTCGTTGTCCTCTTTCAATACGATTCAACGCACGACCAAGATGTTTTCATTCATATCTGTTATCAAACTGACACCACCACTTATAATTCCGCACCACTCCTCCGTACATACAAACACTTCGTCGTCGTCGTCGTCCTCCTTCATCACGATTCAAACGCACGTGAATCATGATCTGATGTGCGTGTCCAAGTGTTGGTGTCCTATTTTCTAGTAGTTTGATCTTGACGTCTTACCCACTCACCATTACCCGGGGTTCTTAGCCAGAATACGATAACTCTACCCACTCCTCTCATAGCACTTCACCTGGCTTTCATTTCAATAGTGTTTTTTGTGTCCTTCAGTTGTTATTTGTGATGGTGCATGGGAAAAATTTACATAAGTCGCTCAGAATGTTTTTAGCAAAAGCCAAAAGTAGTCCCCCCCCCCCCCACCCCCCCCCCCCCCCCCCCCCCCCATATCAATTTTCTATTTAGGGCATGCTTATGTCTATTTTTATGTGTTCTACCAGGTACCAGTAACCACAACATAAAAGACAATTTTCAATGAGTTCTTTGTTTATTTGATTGTTTTCTAAATCAAGTCAATAGAAACAAAGAGGAAAAGTTGTATCTTCTATGCCCAATTTCTGCAAATGATCTATTTCGAATGCCAAACTTCAAATAATTATAAAATAAAAACTAGACAAGATAACTCAATTCGGATTTCTGTGTATTATCAAGGAATCTTTGCTCCACCATAAAAAAATTAAAATCTCAATTTATGCCAAAATTCCATTATGTCTGTTTTTTTCCATGCACTGTCACATTTGTTTGTTGTCCCTTTTCTCTTCCTTATAGCCATGTTCGTGTCAAAGTGTTTCCTATTGACTAGTTTTTCCATGCACTGTCACATTTGTTTGTTGTCTTTTTCTCTTCCTTATAGCCATGTTCGTGTCAAAGTGTTTCCTGTTGACTAGTTTTTCCATGCACTGTCACATTTGTTTGTTGTCTTTTTCTCTTCCTTATAGCCATGTTCGTGTCAAAGTGTTTCCTATTGACTAGTTTTTCCATGCACTGTCACATTTGTTTGTTGTCCCTTTTCTCTTCCTTATAGCCATGTTCGTGTCAAAGTGTTTCCTATTGACTAGTTTTTCCATGCACTGTCACATTTGTTTGTTGTCTTTTTCTCTTCCTTATAGCCATGTTCGTGTCAAAGTGTTTCCTATTGACTAGTTTTTCCATGCACTGTCACATTTGTTTGTTGTCTTTTTCTCTTCCTTATAGCCATGTTCGTGTCAAAGTGTTTCCTGTTGACTAGTTTTTCCATGCACTGTCACATTTGTTTGTTGTCTTTTTCTCTTCAGCCATGTTCGTGTCAAAGTGTTTCCTATTGACTAGTTTTTCCATGCACTGTCACATTTGTTTGTTGTCTTTTTCTCTTCAGCCATGTTCGTGTCAAAGTGTTTCCTATTGACTAGTTTTTCCATGCACTGTCACATTTGTTTGTTGTCTTTTTCTCTTCAGCCATGTTCGTGTCAAAGTGTTTCCTATTGACTAGTTTGATCTGACATAGTCGGGTTCTTTGCTATGTTAATTTGTTTTACCTCCTTCGCCCACTCCCCTCTCCCTCCAACCAAGCATCACGTTTCCTTTATTTGTAAGCATTTTTTGTTTGTTTATTTTTTTCCGCCCTACTGGTTTAAGCGTTTTATGGTCTTCACATAACAAACATACAAAGCAACAAAACTGAAGCAACAACAAGCTAGGCTTATGGCGTGCTCAGTATAAGAAAAAGTGCATATCAGACAATATCGACGGATTTAGATAATTATATGCTTCAATCAAAATAAACAAAAGACTCCGCGATCGTTCGCGTGTTTTGTTGTTGTTGTTGTTGTTGCCGTTTAGCGTGTCCGGGAACATAATCTTTACCTTTACCGATGTGATTGCAAAAACTAAGAACTTGTATTAAAAAAGACTACAAATAATATAAAATGGGGATTATCCTTTTAATATTTCTGCAGTCTTTTTTTGATACAAGTTATTAGTTTTCGCAATAAGTTCAATAATACGTCAATGGACTTTCTTGAGATAGTCGGTTTTGACTCCAAGCCATCGAATAGCAAAAGGAGCAAAAATCAGGCAACCCAACAAAAGGAGCAAAAACCCCCAACAAGATCAAAATAAAAACAAGTGCAACGCCGAGCGGCTGCAAAGTTTTATTTTTTAGTTTTTGTCTAGTTTGCATCGCCGAGCTACTCCGAAATGGGAATGTGTCGGCTGTACACATACATAAAAACGCATCAAAACAGCACGTAACTACATAAAAACGCATCAAAACAGCACGTAACTGAATCGTTTTTTTTTAATAATATAGCCTAGGGGTTCGGACCCGTGATTTGAGCGTGCGCGATCATGCGCACACGCGCACACAGAAAAATTCATGACAACTGTGTTATAGACCATTCATCAAGAAATGTGGGAAAAAACTGCATTAAAATACATGCAAAACGTCGCGAGATATTAGCGATTATGTGTGTTCGGGGGTTGAACCCCGTAACTGGCGCGACCTTGACCTTAATGTAAAACTAAATACATCAGTGGATAGCTGGCATCTTGGCAAACTAGTATACCAAATTTGATGATGATAGACTGAATAGTTTTTGAGAAAAACGGACGGACGGACGGACGGACGGACGGACGGACGGACGGACGGACGGACGGACGGACGGACGGACGGACGGACGGACGGACCAGACAAAAACAATAGCTCCCCGAACCTTCGGCTCGGGGACTAACAACAAGACAGCCGTAAAAGCGGCGAGCATGTCGAAGCAAACCAAGTAACTCGGTACCAGCTAACAAAGTCCCCAGTGATTACTACGCCGGTTCACGGAGTTTGGGCCCAACATCAGCCGTGACGTGTAAAACAATAGGGGGGGTACGTTACGTTCGCGATCCTCTGCTAGTCCAGACAGGTGTCCGTGTAGCCCCGCGATAAATCTCACCTTGTCACTGCGAATACCTTTATGCTTCCGTCTTGGTGTCTCTCTCTCTCTCTCTTGCTTCATTCCATTCCTCTTAGCTCATCAGCGATCGGTCACCGCTTCCTTCCTTCCTTTCCTTACCCCCCCCTCTCTCTCTTTCTCTCTCTTTCTCTCTCTCTCTCTCTCTCTCTCTCTCTCTCTCTCTCTCTCTCTCTCTCTCTCTCTCTCTCTCTCTCTCTCTCTCTCTCTCTGTTTTGGGGGTGTTTTGTGTGGGAGGGTCTTTTTAGGGGTGGGGGGTGGGGGTGAGTGGGTGGGAGGTCTTTTTTGGGGTGGGGGGTGTTTCTTTAATCTTGAAATGCTGTTGTGTGAGTCCATTTTTGCCTTGTATTATATTTTTGTCTCTATTGTTGCCATTTTGTTCTCTTCTCTCTCTCTCTCTCTCTCTCTCTCTCCTCTCTCTCTCTCTCTCTCTCTCTTCTCTCTCTCTCTATCCATCTCTCTTTCTCCTCTCTCTCTCTCTCTCTCTCTCTCTCTCTCTCTCATCCACCCCCCTCTCTCTCTCTCTCCTCTCTCTCTCTCTCTCTCCTCCCTCTCTCTCTCCCCCTCTCTCTCTCTCTGTATGCGCATATGCGTGAGAAAGCGCGTGCTCGTGCTTTAAAAAATAATTCCTTCACCTCATTCAATACTCGTTTTTTTCTGATCTTCTTCCCACCACTCCCTCCCCACCGCTCTGTCTGTCTGTTTCTCTGTCTGTCTAGTTCTAGTCTGTCTGTCTTCCCTCCTCTCCTGTAATATCGCGGCTTGGTTTTTCTTCATCTTCTTCTTCTTCGATCGCTCAGACAGTTTCCTGTCAATTATGAGCGTAGATGCGTCATGCTGCCGTTACGCGCCTAACTAAGAAATAGTTAGGCCCAGCAAGTCCGACTTCGGCTGGAGGAAATGTTTTTGAAAGCGTTTCATGAAAAAAGGCAGGAGAACGGACCGGCAAGGCAGAAAGATAGTAGATGACAGTAAGCAAAGGGAGAAGGCAGAGTCAAAGAGAGTGACAGATTAGAGGAAGTTACAAGCACATAACTTCCAGAGTGATAGTGAGATTATCGTCCTATTGTTCGCCGAGAAGGGTCTTCTCGGGGTGAACTTCCAGAAGGTGGGGGAACTATTTATACAAACGACCCCCCGGTATCCCCTCGGGGGGAGCGGCTTGGCTTTGTGTGTCCTGTTTTAATAATGTCTCTTTACTGCTCTCACATTCGCCAACACGGCCATAGCGTGAAGCGAAACGGATCAGGCTCGTGTCGCGTTGAGTTCATCGTAGTTCACACCGTCAGTCAACAAGTGACAGGTATAAAATAAATACAGCACAGCCTTGTCTCGTTCGCATCGCAACGATTAGGAATTATTCAGAAAACTCACAAATAAAACTAGTATGATTTCATCAGATTCGCTTAGACAGTTGAATTTGACATGGATCATGCCTCACATATGTCAAATCGAATCGCATCGTATGTAGTGTGCTTGGCCCTTTATTCTTTGTAGACAGACAAAACAGACAGACAGACACAGACAGACAGACATATGCAATGAATATAGTCCCACAGACAGACACAGACAGAGAGACAGACAGAAAGGCAGATGATGCAATGAAGATAGTACCCCACAGATAGACCCACAGACAGACAGGCAGATGCAATGAAGAAGAGACAGATAGACCCACAGACAGAAAGGCAGATGCAATGAAGTCCCACAGACAGATAGACACAGACAGAAAGGCAGACAATGAAGAGTCCCACAGACAGACACAGACAGACACAGACAGAAAGGCAGATGCAATGAAGATAGACCCACAGATAGACCCACAGACAGAAAGGCAGATGCAATGAAGATAGTCCCACAGACAGACACAGACAGATAGACACAGACAGAAAGGCAGATGCAATGAAGATAGACCCACAGATAGACCCACAGACAGAAAGGCAGATGCAATGAAGATAGTCCCACAGACACAGACAGATAGACACAGACAGAAAGGCAGATGCAATGAAGATAGACCCACAGATAGACCCACAGACAGAAAGGCAGATGCAATGAAGATAGGCCCACAGATAGACCCACAGACAGACAGGCAGATGCAATGAAGATAGTCCCACAGACAGACACAGACAGATAGACACAGACAGAAAGGCAGATGCAATGAAGATAGACCGACAGACAGACACAGACAAAACAGACAGAAAGGCAGATGCAATGAAGATAGTCCCACAGACACACGCACACACGTACAAACACACTGTTCAACAGAAAAGCTGCAACGCAAGTTGGCTTTTGTCCGTGACAAGGAATTTTAAAAAACCCACAGTGGGTACGGGTACGGCATTGCTGCAACACTCAGACCATGTTCAGGGATAGTAACTCTTCCTAGTCGAATTTTTCGTCAACATATGCATTTCTTAATTCGTATAGTTAGCGCATCTTGGTAAGGAATAGGGTTAGGGATAGGGTTAGGAACATGTCAGAGTTAATATTAGTAGTTTTTTTTAAAAGACATTTGCGCACAATTATGCGTCCCGTGATTGAGCGCCGTACCCGTAGCCTGGAGAATGTGAGATACGGGCCCGTACCCCGAGCCTCTGCCAAAAAACAGCAAACACACAAAGAACGAAACAACTTGTGGGTTTATCTCCCCTGTGAGTGCTTGTATCTGTAGAAATTAAACTACCCGCGGGGATTCAGATGAAGCTAGGAATGCATGGTGGAGGCATGCAGTAGATAACGATGTGCAGTTGTATTGCAAGTTTCCATCAACACACACACGCGCCCGCACACACACACGCACACGCACGCACACACACACACACACACACACACACACATACATACACGCGCACGCACGCACACGCACGCACCCACGCACGCACGCACACGCACACGCACACGCACACACACGCACACACACACACACACACACACACACACAAATGCACGATCACACATGCGTGCACACGTTTACACATGCACGCACGGACACACACGCACATAGTACGTACACACATACGCTCACACGCGCGTGCGCATGCACACGTTTACACACACGCACACACACACACACTGACACACACACACACACACACACACTCTCTCTCTCTCTCTCTCTCTCTCTCTCTCTCTAACGACCGCAACAATAATATACTTGCACTTGCGAATGAGGCAGAGAGGACTACTAAAGACTAAAGATATGGCGCGCCAAAGATGCAAAACTATCTAGCAGTTCGACAGAGTTTAAAAACCCTATCGAACTGTTAGATACAGTTTGACAACCCTATCTAGTTGTTCGATAGAGTTTGAAAACTCTGTCGAACAGCTAGATAGGGTTTCCACAAAATAACCCTATCGAGATATAGTTTTTCTATCGCGATTTCTGATTGGTACATGGCTTCAGCGACAAGTTTGTGGCCTTGGCAGGGCAGTAACCCGTGAATTTGAATAAGACGATAGGCCTAGGCCCCTACATGTAGTTAAACGAACATGGCAGCTGAACGATTTCAACGAGCGAATCTTCCCAGCGTTTCATCTGTAATTGAAGCCGCTAAGCGAGTTCTAATTTATAATTTTCGGTTTATTGTTAAAACCTTTGTCAATAAAACCAAGGACTGCGTGTGTGTGCGTGTGCGTGCGCGCGTGCAGGTGTGTGTGCGCGTGTGCGCGTGTGCGCGCGTGCGCGCGTGCATTCTTTTTTTTCTTTCTAAGTTACCCCGGCTGGCAATCTGGACTAGAACTTATCTTCTTACAGTACTGCTACGCTCCGCCCCACCCCAACCCCTTCTCTCTCACTTTTCAATAGCGCCAAGGCAAGTCA
>JAGGCT020003787.1:0-11555 GCA_017654935.2 Phymorhynchus buccinoides
TTCGGATATACAGTCTTTGTATCCTTAAAACAATTTGATACTGCCAGTGCGTTTTCTCCCACAGTAGTGATATCCACTGTGTTTAAGAATTGAACACTTTCTGAGCACAATGGCCGGAACTAATTCTGATTTTGAGAAATTTGTTGCTCAGGGAGAACGATTAGGGCTGAGCGGGGAAGCACTGATTAAATATGTTAATGAGTGTGAAGAACGAGCTGAGCGAGCAAAAGAAAGGGAGAGGGAGAGGTTGATAAAGGAGAAGAAAGAACAGGACGAGCGGGAAAGACAAAAAGACCAAGAGGAGAAGGCAAAACAGGAGAAAAAAGAACACGAGGATAAGGCAAAACAAGAGAAAAAAGAACAGGAAGAGAGAGAAAGGCAAACAGAAAAGGAAGATAGGGAAAGACAAGCAAAACAGGACGAAAGGAGAGACATGATAGAAAAGAAAGAGAAAAAGAGGACAGAGAACTTAAGAAAATGGACGTCTAGTCTCTTCGAAATAAAAAGATTGGAAATAGAGGCAAAGCAATTGGAATTACAAATGCAAAAAAGAAGCAGCTCAGTCTGCGACACAGCAAGTCTCTAAGGAAAACAAGCATGCCAAATCTCCCTATATTCCCAAACTTTCCCCTTTTGACGAGTCGAAAGACGACATAGACGCTTTCTTATTCCGCTTCGAAAGTCATGAATCGTTCTGTGACTGGCCAAAGGACAAGTGGACGCTTTTTATTTCCTCTTTGTTTAAAGGAAGTGCTCTGACACTCTACCACAGTTTAGCGGCACGAAAATCTCTTACTTGGGACAAACTGAAGGCTGAATTGCTTAAAAAGTTTCAGTGTACAGAGGAAGGGTTCCGTGCAAAGTTCAGAGCTGTTCGCCCTGAGAGGGAAGAGTCGTTCGCGGCTTTCTTGATTCGGGTTAGCCATCTTTTGGACCGTTGGATAGATCTGTCAAACACGGAAAAATCCTTTGAAAAGCTCAGGGACTTGTTTTTGCGTGAACAGATTTTCCATAGTGTTTCGAAGGACCTTGCTATCTTCCTAAAAGAGCGCTCATTTAAGGATG
Source organism: Phymorhynchus buccinoides (assembly GCA_017654935.2). Taxonomy (NCBI): domain Eukaryota; kingdom Metazoa; phylum Mollusca; class Gastropoda; order Neogastropoda; family Raphitomidae; genus Phymorhynchus; species Phymorhynchus buccinoides. The sequence continues at coordinate 1,066 of JAGGCT020003787.1, forward strand.
CAGTGGAAATGTGTCGGATTGCTGACCAGTATAAATCTGCTCACACTGAAAAGTCTTTTGGGAAAAAGGCTGATCATGTGCTTTTTGAAGCAAATGTTGGGTTGACAGAGTCTCCTGTGTCTTTCTCCAGTGGCTATTTAAGAAATGGTCGTGGAGGGTTTTCTTTTTCCAGAGGACAGCAGGTTCCACGTGTAGGTCAGCGATTCAATCGCCCGTTGCACCCTTACTCGGGTCAAGATTCCTCTCACTATGGTTCAGGAGGTGCAAATTTGAGAGGATCAGGGTTTCCTGCTCGGGGCAATCGTGGTGGTCAACGCGGTTTTGGTCGTGGTCGTGGCCAAGCGAACAGGACTTTTGGCAGCTCAGGTGGATCAGATGCTTCATGTTGGAATTGTGGTTGCAAGTTCCATAAAAGAAACGCATGTCCCTATACCATTGACAATCAGGACAGAGGCAACGCAGCAAGTGTTTCTGTTGTGCAGGATCACCATGTATTAGTGAGTCAGGGTGAATTTCAGGGTCTCCATATCGTGACAACAACTCCATACCATCCTCAATCGAATGGAATGGTCGAACGTTTCAATGGGACATTGAAAACAATGCTGAAGAAAGTCTCTGCGGAACGGCCGTCTGATTGGGATAGATACATTCCTGCGTTGCTTTTTGCATATAGGGAATTCCCTTCTGAGAGTACTGGTTTCTTACCATTCGAGTTGTTGTTAGGTCGCAGTCCCAGAGGTCCCTATCAGTATTTTGGCAAAGTCATGGTCAGGAGAAAGCATGTCATCAGAAGAAAGGAATGTCTATGACTACGTTGTCCAGTTACAGAACAGAATCAAGGACAGCTGTGAATTAGCACAAGAAAATGCATACACAAATGCAACTACATACAAGAAGTATGCTGATCGGAAGGCAAAGGTGAGATCATTAGTTGTAGGTGATCAAGTTCTGATTTTGCTCTCAGATGAAAAGAGCAAGTTGACCATGAAGTGGAGAGGTCCATTCCCTGTTGTTGGAGTGTGCTCCTTTGTCAATTACAAGATTGACATGAATGGTGTAGTCAAGGTGTTCCATGTCAACATGCTGAAGCGTTACACAGAACGCTCAAATGTTTCTGTCAACAAGCTACCTGAAGTTGATGACGTTAAGGTGGTCAATCTTGGTGTTCCAACGGATTTGTCAGGCATTTTGCCTGTAGATTATATCACTGTAACACAGAAAAGGGACACAAGTGTGTCACAGAAGGACTGTCGGTTACAAGGCTCTTTTGAGTTTCATTCATCTGCTGTTGGTGTTGTTCAGGACAGTCAGGACAATCAGGGCGAGTTACCTACTTTGTCTGTACAGGGTGAAACCTACAAAGATGTCAAAATCTCTAATGATTTGTCTCCATCTCAAGTTAGTGACTTTCAAGAGATTTCCGAAGAGTTTCAGGATGTTCTTACAGACAAACCGGGAAATGCAACCAACGTTGAACCTCACGGGATTAGGTTATCTACAGATACTCCAATACGTGTGAAACCTTATCCATTACCATTTGCCAAGAAGCAGGTGATTGAAAGAGAAGTCAAAGTCATGCTTGACCTTGGTGCTATAGAACCTTCAGATTCTCCCTATTGTGCACCTGTAGTACTAGTAACGAAGCCAGACGGGACTGTTAGGTTCTGTATTGACTATAGGGCACTCAACAAAGTCACAGTGTTTGATGCTGAACCGATCCCAGATGTTGAGGAATTGTTTTGTCAGTTGTCCAGTGCTCAGTATTTCGTTAAGATTGACTTAGCAAATAATTTGTACCAATATGTTTATGTAAAATCATCAGTATTATTGCTTGTTGCAATTACATTGTTAAGCTGATTGATTCTCTACCAAATAAGTCTACTATTATGCGTTGAATTAAACACTCTGTGATAATAATGTAATGATTGGTATGCACATACAAACTTACGTGATTACAAGTATTATCATTTTCTTGTGAGTGTTATAGCCAATTTATTGTATGCTGGTTCGTGGCTGTCATGCAATAGAAAATAATGTTATGTATCATAAAAGAACACTTTATTTGGCACTTTAATAAAGTTGCCCATTCTCTCTCTAAATCTTGTGTTTCTTTGACTTTTGACCAAAAAGGTTGTGTGTGGACGCAATAGACACAGAAAGCAGACAACCAGCTAAAATAAACGCTTGAAGTCATGCATTCATTTGTCGAGAAATTAATTCAGAAACAGTTCGCTTATTTATTTCCTTTATGTAGGCTTATTTATTTTCTTTGCCCTTTGTTCTCTATTTGTCCATTTTACTTTTGCACAGGTGCAACTACACAAAATAAAAAACCCTGAAAGGTCAGGATACCGGGTAATGTGAAGCTGAAGAAAAAAAAAGATTTATGAAGGTATTTTAGTTTGCTTTTTCCACAATTTATACAAATGCTTATTTTTAAAAGTGTTTGAAAAATACAGTAGACACACAAAGATCTTGTTTGAGAGAAAAAAAAGGAAATTCATTTTCTGGTAAAATTCAAAAACAGGAAATCCTTGTATAACAGGAAAAGTTGCACCCTTGCTGTTGGGTTTTTAATTTGTCTGTCTGTTTGTCTTTGGCTCTTGTCCTTTTGTTAAATATTGCTGAATCGTTCTCCTGTGAAACCTTGACGCTACAATTAAGACATCAACCAAAATCTGTTGATGAATATACTTGGAGAATAAACAACAACAACGACATATCATTCCTAAAAAAAATGTTCATATTAAAAATAAGAAAAAGAGCTGTAGCCGAACGACGGACATTAATAACAGATACAAAGAAAAAAAGAAAGAAAGAAATGGTTCAACTGACGTGATATATTTCGACATCAGTATTATCCAAACCTTTACACATTAACATCACAATGGGTTAAACAAAACTCTCAAGTAAAGTTGCTTCAATCATACAAACAAATGACACACGCACACGCGCGCACACACGCACGCACGCACGCACACGCACGCACGCACACGCGCACGCGCACACACACACACACACACACACACACACACACACACACACACGCGCGCGCGCGCGCGCACGCGCGCATGCACGTTTCACTAACATAGGGCCTAAATCATACATGTACTCTCTCCATTTAATCATGTAAATTATATGCCTGCATAGACTAACATACCTCCTACACGCACACCCACAAACACCCTTTAATGGACATTTGCGCATACCTACAGGCTACACACATACAATTTGTTTAATTAAAAAAGAAAATATTGTTTTTGGTCTAAGGTGGAATGACGTTAAAATTAAAGAACGAACGAAAGAACGAACACACGTTTTAACTCACCGGCAAAAGTGCACTGGCCAACAAGAGCAATGACCATCAGACAAATGAGAGCACGCATCATGATGACGGTCAAGTTGTTTTTTCTTTCTTACAAAGCTTGACCAATGTAGATGACCTTTTCAATAGCAACAGTAAATTCGGACCCACAAGCCTTGAATTTATCGCAAAATGAGGAATGAAAATTGCTCTCGGGCAGTCTCCTATTTATACCAGTATGTGTGTCAATCTTCCAGGATGTTGACACTACAGACACACAGATGTTGATTAGCAAGGACAGAGGGGAGGGCTGAGATTTCTGATACAACCGGAGAAGATCCTGTCTCTTAATTAATACGCAACACATTCTTTTCGGGCATGACCTGTCAAGTTGACGTTGACGGAGCATTTCAGCCACTGCACCGCCCCCCCCCCCCCCAGACACCCCCGTTCGCCCACTCCTGTCCTCATTACTTGTCAAGTCACAACTTACTGTTATGATAGTCCAGACGAACCTAAGCTAAACCTTGGTGTTTTTTTATTTTAATAGATTTTTTATGTCGATCTAACAGTGACTTGAGGGTGCTGAATCCAAATCCGTTCGAGGCCAAGTCTAATTAGGTATCGGGGTAAAGAAAAATGTGATAGTTTTCATTTTTGGCACATAGATAGACGAAGGGCCAGTCTTTAACCCCTGGAAGTTCCCAAAAAATCCAATGTCAGCAACGTAGTAATCTAAGGCATTCCTTTTAGGCACTTCCGCTATGAAACTCGAAGTCAGATATTTACGGTGTATGGATGGATTGCTTAATGCCTTTCAATTTCTAACAAAAACTGGTGCATGAATCACTTACAATCAGAAGTAAAGACATTTTTCATCATAATAATACCTCTTTCAACCAGAAGAATAATCATATATGACGTCATACCAGTGCTGACGTCAAAACGGAAAGGGTTAATTTTGGTCTGAAAACATCAACACAAATTAACCAAAACAAAACAAAATCACAATCAGTCTTCCAAAGCATCTGCCACAGTAACTTAATTGTGGAATGCAAGTGCACATGTCTATAGATTACAGAGGAACATACGCTTGTATGCTTTCCAGAAGTCAGCCACATCTTGCAGTCAGAGTCGTAGTGGCGTATCTTCAGTGACAGCCAAGAACCTGTCATTTCTCAAGTCAATCTTCCAAAAAAGCATCCAGATCCAGTGCATTGTTGCATGAGAGTCCCATACAATTGCAGATGGGGGAACAAGGCATGCCTGCTCGTCGGCAGCTGCAGCCATGTTTGCAGCCAACCTTGCAGTTGCATGACACGATATGCAACACTTTCTCCGGTGCTGAAGGCAGATCAGTTGACACTGGCAACAGTGACCCATTGGACAGAATCCATCCCCATTTGGTTGGATCAATGTTGTTGTCCATCCACTGCTGAACTTGGCAGTAAGTCCTGAAGGAATGCTGACGAGCAGCGCCATTGGTTGTTGGCAGGCTTGCCATTTGAAAAACCCTGTGCGTTGACATTTTCGCATTCTTCTTCTTGAACGCAGAGACTCTGAAATCATCCAGACCGTGGAACCTGGAGGCACCATACAGAGCCAGCAAAAATTATTCGCTAGCTTTGGCAATTTCTTTTGCATCAGCTTCTGGGTTGTTGAAGACTGCCACAGTCTGTGCCAGTTGGTCATTTGATTGGAGCGCTTTGTAGCCCTTTTTCTTTCCTTGTTGGTATGGCGCTGATGTTGTGCCACAGCCTGTTGCAGCATGAAGAAACAATAAGTTGTTCTTTATGTTTCCAAGAGCCTTCTGAATGGCAGGTACATTGAAGACCTTCTGGGGGACTTTGCCATGCCCAGGGTTGATCTGACAGATGCTGCAATCAGGAGGTGCTCTGGCCACGAGGATCACAAGGAGGTCAATGTCAGTTCCTATCACTACCACTGACTGGCTCTCTGTTGCATGATGGAGGGCTGTGGACACAATCAGTGTGGCTGCATCTCCAACTTCTTGTTTCACATGAACGCCAGCAGCTTGAAGATCTTCATTGAGATTTTGTATGAGTCCATGCTTGTTGTGTCGATTGCCAAGGAAGTCAGCCTGACACACAGTAGCTCTGATATGACCAGCCACATCAATGTCAGTGTTCTCCTCTCCACCCTCTACTCAGGGTACTGTTCTTCTCCTGTTCTTTTTACCTTGTATACCAACAACTGTAGAGGTACTGAGAATGTTCCTATCATAACATATTCAGACGATTCGGCCATACAAGACCTTTCAAATTCTGATTCTCACTACTTTAGTCAAGTTGCGAAATTCTGTTTGTGGTGTAAATAAAACTATCGGGACCTCAATGTGCTCAAAACAAAAGAAATGTTAATAGACTTTAGGAAAGATCCACCCCCTGTGCCAAAGGTAGAAATCGATGGTGAAACAGTGGAAAGAGTATCAGAATACAAATACTTAGGTACCATTTTGGACGACAAACTGACTTTCGACAAGAACACACACAACATACATAAGAAATGTCAATCAACATTGTTTATTTTGCACAGACTGAGAAACATTGGTATTAACTCAAACATTTTGCATACGTACTATAGTAGCTGCATTGAGTCTGTGCTTACTGTTTCCTTTACGTGTTGGTTTGGAAGTCTGTGTTTGAAGAACAAGCATGTGTTGGATGATGTGGTGAATGTGTGTAGTAAAGTTGTTGGAAAGAGAGAGATGGGTTTGAATGAGATGTACGAAAGACGAACCAAGCATAAAGCCAGGAAGATTGTAAATGACACCTCCCATGTTTTGAACAAACATTACGAACTACTACCTTCTGGACGTCGCTACAAAACGTTTAAAGTCAACTCCAGGGCACATAAATCCTTCATCCCCAGATCCATCCACCTCCTAAACTCATGATCCTTTTAGTGTGTTCATTGTGTTAGACGTGTATGTATCCACATTTTATGTGTATCTTTAAGTGTGTATTAGGTGTAACGTTTGCTCAATGTCGATGTCTTTGTTATTCTGGCATCTGAACAAAATTTCTCCTTGGGAGATAATAAAGTGAATTTGAATTGATTTGATTGATTTGATTGATGTGTGCTTTGCTGCTCGTCTCCTCTGCTCTTCTGACTTTGTAGATGGTAGGCCAGAATAACCATCAAAAACTACAATTGCAGCTCTTCCATAGTGAGTTGTAATGTGCCTCACATACATCTGACAGATTTCTGTGTATGTCGCTGGGCACGGTCATACAACACTGTGAAGAAGATGACCTCCATCAATGACATAAACTGGGTCTTAAGGCACCTCAGCAGGCTCAGGTGGAAGAAGTGATGAGAGAAGTGATGCTAATGCAGCTTTTGTGGGTCGTCTCATTGAAGTGCCATCAAAGAGAGATGGTGGTCGGGGTGCAAGCTCATACTTCAAGTATGTTGCTAAATCTGTGCGTGGGTCCAAAATTGAAAGGATTCGATTCAGCATCTGCTGTGGTTGAACGACCACTTCTTTCCTTCGGATTTTGACAGTGTTGTTCATTGAGGCAAGAGATTTGACTCTGTTCTTGCGCTTTAGCTTTACCTCAGCAAAGGTTTGCTGATCATGTCCTCTTGAGAGCCAATCCCCACACTGAATGCATTGTCACAGATGACAGAATCATCAGCGATCACTCCTGTTGACAAACTGACCAACATACTGGCGGGCCTGGCTTCAAAAGGCGAATGACATGCAAACCATTGGATGAAGCAGTCCACGTCCTCATTGTTTTTGGTTTGTCTTGAGGGTCGAAGCTCTTTGTGTTGCTCTGACGTTTCATGAACAACGCCTGCAAAGTCATCAAGGCTGTTGCAGAGCGCAACTGTCAACGGTAGTGCTTTTAACCATTGAGCAAGGGTGCTGTCAGATATAATAATAATAATAATAATAATAATAATAATAATAATAATAATAATAGTGAATAATTTATATAGCGCATTCCTCCACCAAATGTGGAGCTCTATGCGCTTAACAACAACAAAAATTAAAAGCAAGAAATTCAACAACAAAACCAAATAATCGCTCACGCACATGCAAATAGGCATACACATACACCCCCCACACCCCACCCACACATACACGCACGTACGCACACGCACGCACACACACACACACACACACACACACACACACACACACACACACACACACACACACACACACACACACACACACACACACACACACACACACACACACACACGCACTCACACACACACACCGTTACCATCACCACCACTCACCCCACCCAAAAACACAATACAAAATACAATCAGTTGAATAAAGCATCAACACACTCTCTCTCTCTCTCTCTCTCTCTCTCTCTCTCTCTCTCTCTCTCTCTCTCTCTCTCTCTCTCTCTCTCTCTCTCTCTCTCTCTCTCTCTCTCTCTCTCTCTCTCTCTCTCTCTCTCTCGCAACAAAGCTGACGTAGACATTGCAGTAAATACACAGTGAAACTAATATGGGGGGGGGGGGGGGGGGGGGGGGGGGGGGGGCGAGGGTGTGTGTGAGAATAGAGTCCAGAAGTAATGTGGCCTAAAGGTTGTGATGTAGCTTGAATAGAGAGAGCTGATTTGAAACATTGCAAGGACTGGATATGGCGAATTTCGCGTGGTAAGGAGTTCCAAACTGATGGGGCCGAAAAGGAAAAGGAGCGCTCACCAATCATTTTTGTTCGTGTACTAGGAACACAGAGAATTTTGGAATCTGAAGATGACCGCAATTGCCTTGATGGAGTATTTCAAGAGAAATAAGAATGACATAGAGTGGAAATTTTGTAGTCAATACGTGCTTTGATGGAAAGCCAATGGAGGGATATCAGGAGTGGTTGAACATGATGATACTTAGAGACCTTGAGGACAAGTCTGGCAGCAGAGTTCTGGACTTTTTGAAGCTTGTCAATGAGGTGTTGGGGGCAGCCATACAAAAGTGAATTACAATAATCTAATTTAGAGAGAACAAAAGCGCAGACTAGTATCTTAGTAGTATCTGTAGGCGAATCGTACCGATGGCGAATCGTACCAATGCGACGCAGCTCACAGTATGCTGACCGACAGATAGTTTGAACTTGTGAGTCAACACTCATATCTTGAGAGATGTGGAAGCCAAGATTTCTACCAGAAGGAGAAAAAGGTATTTGAGTGTCACAGACAGAGATGGAATCAGGCTTTGGGTACGAAAGTTGTCTAGACGGAGAGTGGATGAACAAGGCCTCCGTTTTGTCGTCATTCAGTTTGTTTTGTTGCATCCACGATTTGATGTTGCGAATGCAGAATTCCAGTGAAGATATAGAAGGAAGAATGGTAGATGGGGATACAGGCTTGTGGAGTTGTGTATCATCAGCAAAAGACTGAGAATCAACTGAATGAGAAGTGATCAACTCGGACAGAGGTTTAGTATACATAATGAAGAGGACTGGTCCAAGTACTGAGCCTTGAGGAACACCACATGTGAGGCCAACCATTGCAGAAGATGAGTCATTGATGGAGACAGACTGAGTTCGACCAGAAAGGTAAGACGAGAACCATGACAGAGCAGTGCTTGATATTCCATAGGTGATTTGAAGCCTCTTAAGGAGTGTATGGTGGTCAATAGTATCAAAAGCAGCTGAAAGATCCAAAAGAGTTAATATAGATGCGTCACCAGAGTCAAGAGCTAAGAAAATGTAATTAGTTACCTTCAACAGTGCAGTTTCAGTGCTGTGAAATGGCATGTACGCTGATTGTGAACGACTGATGAGTTGATGTTCATTGAGATAGCCTAGGAGTTGATGAAGAACTAATTTCTCAATGATTTTTTATATGAAAGAGAGGTTGGATATAGGCCTATAGTTCTTGAGAGTGTTTGGGTCAAGGGATGATTTCTTTAGAAGTGGTTTGACAATGGCAGTTTTGAACACAGATGGAAAGGAGCCAGATGTTAGAGAGTTGTTGACAATATGGGTGAGAGTAGGGAGTAGTTCATCAAGATACTCTATGAAAAGTGGCGTCGGTATAGGGTCAAGAGGACAGGAAGTGGGTTTTGCTTTTAGAATGATCTTCTTCAATTCAAAGGCAGTAACTGGCTGAAATTCCAAGAACGTGGATGTTGTTCCTATTTGGTCTAACAGGGTGGTAGGTGTAGAAGAAGCCTGATCAAGTTCGTTTCTGATCAGCTGGATTTTCTGAACAAAGTAGTCGTTTAAGACATCAGGAAGGTCACTGACAGGGTGAATGGTAGGGAGAGGGGTGCTTTTTTCACGCCCAAGTAGTTTGCTGCAGATAGAAAACAGCCGGCTAGAGGTCACTGCATTGTTTATTTGGTCAGTGTAAAAGGAGGATCTTGCTGTCAACACTATGTTCGCTATTTTTCGTTTCGCAGCATTGAAGATTTGTTTCGTAACGGTAAGGGGAGTCTTAAGCCATGCTCTTTCAGCTACACGCTTTTCTGACTTCGCCGAGTTCAGTTCAGTGCTAACTAAAGGATACCACGGCTCCAGTCTATCGACACGCTCTTGGCGGTGGCGTAACGGCGCGTGTGTGTCGATAACGCGAGTGAGAGCGCTGTTAAGTTCGTTGACCGTGGGGCATGATTCAGGGCAGATAGTCGCTTGCAACTCTGCTTGAAATGCTGATCTGTCCATGCCGCGTACATTACGAGACTGTCTGTACGATGGGGTGTCAGACGGGACAGACAAACATAGTTCACAAACAATACAGAAATGGTCAGAAGCAAGAGATTGAGTGACATGAGTAGAGCGTAGCAAATCATCATCTGGTCTATAAATTAACCAGGCCAGAATGTGGCCACGTTCATGAGTTGGCTCCGTAACAGATTGACTAAAGTGAAACATATCCAAAGCATTAATCGTCTTAGTAGTTACAGGGCTATGCTGAGTATCAAAATGAACATTAATGTCTCCTAATATAATACACTTTCCAGAAAGGTTATTACAGTACTCTAAAAGGTCAGGGAATTCACTGATAAACATACGCGAACTGCTTCGAAGTTTGGGTGTTGGAAGGGAAAGGCAGTGGAGGTGGAAACATGCTTGGCCAGAGAGTTCTTAGAGATAAGCGCAATCCCCCCGCCACGTGAAGGGCGGGGGAAGGAAGAGAGTGTGTAGCCAGATGGTGTCAGGTCAGCACACTTTGCTTCATCACCTTGTTTT
>JAGGCT020003788.1:0-11550 GCA_017654935.2 Phymorhynchus buccinoides
GCACTGACTGCTAATGGTTAGGCTCTACGTAGAACACTGTAATAGTTGAACCATGCACTGACTGCTAATGGTTAGGCTCTACGTAGTACACTGTAATAGTTGAACCATGCACTGACTGCTAATGGTTAGGCTCTACTACACTGTAATAGTTAAACCATGCACTGACTGCTAATGTAATAGTAGTACACTGTAAACCATGCACTGACTGCTAATGGTTAGGCTCTACGTAGTACACTGTAATAGTTAAACTATGCACTGACTGCTAATGGCTAGGCTCTACGTAGTACACTGTAATAGTTAAACCATGCACTGACTGCTAATGGTTAGGCTCTACGTAGAACACTGTAATAGTTAAACCATGCACTGACTGCTAATGGTTAGGCTCTACGTAGTACACTGTAATAGTTAAACCATGCACTGACTGCTAATGGCTAGGCTCTACGTAGTACACTGTAATAGTTAAACCATGCACTGACTGCTAATGGCTAGGCTCTACGTAGTACACTGTAATAGTTAACCATGCACTGACTGCTAATGGTTAGGCTCTACGTAGTACACTGTAATAGTTAAACCATGCACTGACTGCTAATGGTTAGGCTCTACGTAGTACACTGTAATAGTTAAACCATGCACTGACTGCTAATGGCTAGGCTCTACGTAGTACACTGTAATAGTTAAACCATGCACTGACTGCTAATGGTTAGGCTCTACGTAGTACACTGTAATAGTTAAACCATGCACTGACTGCTAATGGTTAGGCTCTACGTAGTACACTGTAATAGTTAACCATGCAACTGCATGCACTGACTGCTAATGGTTAGGCTCTACGTAGTACACTGTAATAGTTAAACCATGCACTGACTGCTAATGGTTAGGCTCTACGTAGTACACTGTAATAGTTAAACCATGCACTGACTGCTAATGGTTAGGCTCTACGTAGTACACTGTAATAGTTAAACCATGCACTGACTGCTAATGGCTAGGCTCTACGTAGTACACTGTAATAGTTAAACCATGCACTGACTGCTAATGGTTAGGCTCTACGTAGTACACTGTAATAGTTAAACCATGCACTGACTGCTAATGGTTAGGCTACTACTGTAGTGCACACTGCTAATAGTTAAACGTAGTACACTGCACTAGTTAACTGCACTAACTGCTAATGGTTAGGCTCTACGTAGTACACTGTAATAGTTAAACCATGCACTGACTGCTAATGGTTAGGCTCTACGTAGTACACTGTAATAGTTAAACCATGCACTGACTGCTAATGGCTAGGCTCTACGTAGTACACTGTAATAGTTAAACCATGCACTGACTGCTAATGGCTAGGCTCTACGTAGAACACTGTAATAGTTAAACCATGCACTGACTGCTAATGGCTAGGCTCTACGTAGTACACTGTAATAGTTAAACCATGCACTGACTGCTAATGGTTAGGCTCTACGTAGTACACTGTAATAGTTAAACCATGCACTGACTGCTAATGGCTAGGCTCTACGTAGTACACTGTAATAGTTAAACAGGCTCTACATGCACTGACTGCTAATGGCTAGGCTCTACGTAGTACACTGTAATAGTTAAACCATGCACTGACTGCTAATGGCTAGGCTCTACGTAGTACACTGTAATAGTTAAACCATGCACTGACTGCTAATGGCTAGGCTCTACGTAGTACACTGTAATAGTTAAACCATGCACTGACTGCTAATGGCTAGGCTCTACGTAGTACACTGTAATAGTTAAACCATGCACTGACTGCTAATGGCTAGGCTCTACGTAGTACACTGTAATAGTTAAACCATGCACTGACTGCTAATGGCTAGGCTCTACGTAGTACACTGTAATAGTTAAACCATGCACTGACTGCTAATGGCTAGGCTCTACGTAGTACACTGTAATAGTTAAACCATGCACTGACTGCTAATGGCTAGGCTCTACGTAGTACACTGTAATAGTTAAACCATGCACTGACTGCTAATGGCTAGGCTCTACGTAGTACACTGTAATAGTTGAACCATGCACTGACTGCTAATGGCTAGGCTCTACGTAGTACACTGTAATAGTTAAACTGTGCACTGACTGCTAATGGTTAGGCTCTACGTAGTACACTGTAATAGTTAAACCATGCACTGACTGCTAATGGTTAGGCTCTACGTAGTACACTGTAATAGTTAAACCATGCACTGACTGCTAATGGTTAGGCTCTACGTAGTACACTGTAATAGTTAAACCATGCACTGACTGCTAATGGCTAGGCTCTACGTAGTACACTGTAATAGTTAAACCATGCACTGACTGCTAATGGCTAGGCTCTACGTAGTACACTGTAATAGTTAAACCATGCACTGACTGCTAATGGCTAGGCTCTACGTAGTACACTGTAATAGTTAAACCATGCACTGACTGCTAATGGCTAGGCTCTACGTAGTACACTGTAATAGTTAAACACATGCACTGACTGCTAATGGCTAGGCTCTACGTAGTACACTGTAAATAGTTAACGTAGTACACATGCACTGACTGCTAATGGCTAGGCATCTGTGCACTGACTGCTACGTAGTACACTGTAATAGTTAAACCATGCACTGACTGCTAATGGTTAGGCTCTACGTAGAACACTGTAATAGTTAAACCATGCACTGACTGCTAATGGCTAGGCTCTACGTAGTACACTGTAATAGTTAACCATGCACTGACTGCTAATGGTCTAGTAATGGTATTAGGCTCTTACTGTAGTTAATCAGTGCACTCTACGTAGTACACCTGTACAATAGTTAATGGCTAGGCTCTACGTAGTACACATCTGTGCACTGACTGCTAATGGTTAGGCTCTACGTAGTACACTGTAATAGTTAAACCATGCACTGACTGCTAATGGTTAGGCTCTACGTAGTACACTGTAATAGTTGAACCATGCACTGACTGCTAATGGCTAGGCTCTACGTAGTACACTGTAATAGTTAAACCATGCACTGACTGCTAATGGCTAGGCTCTACGTAGTACACTGTAATAGTTAAACCATGCACTGACTGCTAATGGCTAGGCTCTACGTAGTACACTGTAATAGTTAAACCATGCACTGACTGCTAATGGTTAGGCTCTACGTAGTACACTGTAATAGTTAAACCATGCACTGACTGCTAATGGCTAGGCTCTACGTAGTACACTGTAATAGTTAAACCATGCACTGACTGCTAATGGCTAGGCTCTACGTAGTACACTGTAATAGTTAAACCATGCACTGACTGCTAATGGCTAGGCTCTACGTAGTACACTGTAATAGTTAAACCATGCACTGACTGCTAATGGCTAGGCTCTACGTAGTACACTGTAATAGTTAAACCATGCACTGACTGCTAATGGCTAGGCTCTACGTAGTACACTGTAATAGTTAAACCATGCACTGACTGCTAATGGCTAGGCTCTACGTAGTACACTGTAATAGTTAAACCATGCACTGACTGCTAATGGTTAGGCTCTACGTAGTACACTGTAATAGTTAAACCATGCACTGACTGCTAATGGCTAGGCTCTACGTAGTACACTGTAATAGTTAAACCATGCACTGACTGCTAATGGTTAGGCTCTACGTAGTACACTGTAATAGTTAAACCATGCACTGACTGCTAATGGCTAGGCTCTACGTAGTACACTGTAATAGTTAAACCATGCACTGACTGCTAATGGCTAGGCTCTACGTAGTACACTGTAATAGTTAAACCATGCACTGACTGCTAATGGCTAGGCTCTACGTAGTACACTGTAATAGTTAAACCATGCACTGACTGCTAATGGTTAGGCTCTACGTAGAACACTGTAATAGTTAAACCATGCACTGACTGCTAATGGCTAGGCTCTACGTAGTACACTGTAATAGTTAAACCATGCACTGACTGCTAATGGCTAGGCTCTACGTAGTACACTGTAATAGTTAAACCATGCACTGACTGCTAATGGCTAGGCTCTACGTAGTACACTGTAATAGTTAAACCATGCACTGACTGCTAATGGCTAGGCTCTACGTAGTACACTGTAATAGTTAAACCATGCACTGACTGCTAATGGCTAGGCTCTACGTAGTACACTGTAATAGTTAAACCATGCACTGACTGCTAATGGTTAGGCTCTACGTAGTACACTGTAATAGTTAAACCATGCACTGACTGCTAATGGTTAGGCTCTACGTAGTACACTGTAATAGTTAAACCATGCACTGACTGCTAATGGCTAGGCTCTACGTAGTACACTGTAATAGTTAAACCATGCACTGACTGCTAATGGCTAGGCTCTACGTAGTACACTGTAATAGTTAATGGCTAGGCTCTACGTAGTACACTGTAATAGTTAAACATGCACTGACTGCTAATGGCTAGGCTCTACGTAGTACACTGTAATAGTTAAACCATGCACTGACTGCTAATGGCTAGGCTCTACGTAGTACACTGTAATAGTTAAACCATGCACTGACTGCTAATGGTTAGGCTCTACGTAGTACACTGTAATAGTTAAACCATGCACTGACTGCTAATGGCTAGGCTCTACGTAGTACACTGTAATAGTTGCACTGACTGCTAACACTGTAATAGTTAATGCACTGACTGCTAATGGTTAGGCTCTACGTAGTACACTGTAATAGTTAAACCATGCACTGACTGCTAATGGTTAGGCTCTACGTAGTACACTGTAATAGTTAAACCATGCACTGACTGCTAACTAGGCTCTACGTAGTACACTGTAATAGTTAAACCATGCACTGACTGCTAATGGCTAGGCTCTACGTAGTACACTGTAATAGTTAAACCATGCACTGACTGCTAATGGCTAGGCTCTACGTAGTACACTGTAATAGTTAAACCATGCACTGACTGCTAATGGTTAGGCTCTACGTAGTACACCATGCACTGACTGCTAATGGTTAGGCTCTACGTAGTACACTGTAATAGTTAAACCATGCACTGACTGCTAATGGTTAGGCTCTACGTAGTACACTGTAATAGTTAAACCATGCACTGACTGCTAATGGTTAGGCTCTACGTAGTACACTGTAATAGTTAAACTGTAATAGTTAAACCATGCACTGACTGCTAATGGTTAGGCTCTACGTAGTACACTGTAATAGTTAAACCATGCACTGACTGCTAATGGCTAGGCTCTACGTAGTACACTGTAATAGTTAAACCATGCACTGACTGCTAATGGCTAGGCTCTACGTAGTACACTGTAATAGTTAAACCATGCACTGACTGCTAATGGTTAGGCTCTACGTAGTACACTGTAATAGTTAAACCATGCACTGACTGCTAATGGTTAGGCTCTACGTAGTACACTGTAATAGTTAATCCATGCACTGACTGCTAATGGCTAGGCTCTACGTAGTACACTGTAATAGTTAAACCATGCACTGACTGCTAATGGCTAGGCTCTACGTAGTACACTGTAATAGTTAAACCATGCACTGACTGCTAATGGCTAGGCTCTACGTAGTACACTGTAATAGTTAAACCATGCACTGACTGCTAATGGCTAGGCTCTACGTAGTACACTGTAATAGTTAAACCATGCACTGACTGCTAATGGTTAGGCTCTACGTAGTACACTGTAATAGTTAAACCATGCACTGACTGCTAATGGCTAGGCTCTACGTAGTACACTGTAATAGTTGAACCATGCACTGCTAGGCTCTACGTAGAACACTGTAATAGTTGAACCATGCACTGACTGCTAATTGTTACCCAGTTAGACCAATATGGTAGACACTGTAATAGGCATGCAATGACTGCTAATGGCTATACTACTGGCTGCACTGATAATAGGCTCTAGTAGTACACTGTAATAGTTAATCTGTGCACTGACTGCTTAATGGCTAGGCTCTACGTAGTGTTAGTTAATCTGTGCACTGACTGCTAATTTCTACGTAGTACACTGTAATAGCATGCACTGACTGCTAATGGCTACTACTAGTACACTGTAATAGTTTACTTGCTAATGGCTTCTACGTAGTACACTGTAATGTGCACTGACTGCTAATGGCTAGGCTATACGTAGACTGTAATACTAACGACTTGTATCCTGCTAATGGCTAGGCTTACGTAGCCTTTACACTGTAATAGTTAATCCTTTGCACTGACTGCTAATGGTAATAGGCTCTGCACGTATGGTGCTCTACGTAGTACACTGTAATAGCTCACGTCTGCACCCACTGACTGTTAATGGTTAGGCTCTACGTAGTACACTGTAATAGTTGAAGTGCCATGCACTGACTGCTAATGGTTAGGCTCTACGTAGTACACTGTAATAGTTGAACCATGCACTGACTGCTAATGGTTAGGCTCTACGTAGTACACTGTAATAGTTAAACCATGCACTGACTGCTAATGGTTAGGCTCTACGTAGTACACTGTAATAGTTAAACCATGCACTGACTGCTAATGGCTAGGCTCTACGTAGTACACTGTAATAGTTAAACCATGCACTGACTGCTAATGGCTAGGCTCTACGTAGTACACTGTAATAGTTAAACCATGCACTGACTGCTAATGGTTAGGCTCTACGTAGTACACTGTAATAGTTAAACCATGCACTGACTGCTAATGGTTAGGCTCTACGTAGTACACTGTAATAGTTAAACCATGCACTGACTGCTAATGGCTAGGCTCTACGTAGTACACTGTAATAGTTAAACCATGCACTGACTGCTAATGGCTAGGCTCTACGTAGTACACTGTAATAGTTAAACCATGCACTGACTGCTAATGGTTAGGCTCTACGTAGTACACTGTAATAGTTAAACCATGCACTGACTGCTAATGGTTAGGCTCTACGTAGTACACTGTAATAGTTAAACCATGCACTGACTGCTAATGGCTAGGCTCTACGTAGTACACTGTAATAGTTAAACCATGCACTGACTGCTAATGGCTAGGCTCTACGTAGTACACTGTAATAGTTAAACCATGCACTGACTGCTAATGGTTAGGCTCTACGTAGTACACTGTAATAGTTAAACCATGCACTGACTGCTAATGGCTAGGCTCTACGTAGTACACTGTAATAGTTAAACCATGCACTGACTGCTAATGGCTAGGCTCTACGTAGTACACTGTAATAGTTAAACCATGCACTGACTGCTAATGGCTAGGCTCTACGTAGTACACTGTAATAGTTAATCCATGCACTGACTGCTAATGGTTAGGCTCTACGTAGTACACTGTAATAGTTAAACCATGCACTGACTGCTAATGGCTAGGCTCTACGTAGTACACTGTAATAGTTAAACCATGCACTGACTGCTAATGGCTAGGCTCTACGTAGTACACTGTAATAGTTAAACCATGCACTGACTGCTAATGGCTAGGCTCTACGTAGTACACTGTAATAGTTAAACCATGCACTGACTGCTAATGGCTAGGCTCTACGTAGTACACTGTAATAGTTAATCCATGCACTGACTGCTAATGGCTAGGCTCTACGTAGTACACTGTAATAGTTAAACCATGCACTGACTGCTAATGGCTAGGCTCTACGTAGTACACTGTAATAGTTAAACCATGCACTGACTGCTAATGGTTAGGCTCTACGTAGTACACTGTAATAGTTAAACCATGCACTGACTGCTAATGGCTAGGCTCTACGTAGTACACTGTAATAGTTAAACCATGCACTGACTGCTAATGGCTAGGCTCTACGTAGTACACTGTAATAGTTAAACCATGCACTGACTGCTAATGGTTAGGCTCTACGTAGTACACTGTAATAGTTAAACCATGCACTGACTGCTAATGGCTAGGCTCTACGTAGTACACTGTAATAGTTAAACCATGCACTGACTGCTAATGGCTAGGCTCTACGTAGTACACTGTAATAGTTAAACCATGCACTGACTGCTAATGGTTAGGCTCTACGTAGTACACTGTAATAGTTAAACCATGCACTGACTGCTAATGGTTAGGCTCTACGTAGTACACTGTAATAGTTAATCCATGCACTGACTGCTAATGGCTAGGCTCTACGTAGTACACTGTAATAGTTAAACCATGCACTGACTGCTAATAGTTAATCTATGCACTGACTGCTAGGCTCTACGTAGTACACTGTAATAGTTAAACCATGCACTGACTGCTAATGGCTAGGCTCTACGTAGTACACTGTAATAGTTAATCCATGCACTGACTGCTAATGGTTAGGCTCTACGTAGTACACTGTAATAGTTAAACCATGCACTGACTGCTAATGGTTAGGCTCTACGTAGTACACTGTAATAGTTAAACCATGCACTGACTGCTAATGGCTAGGCTCTACGTAGTACACTGTAATAGTTAATCCATGCACTGACTGCTAATGGCTAGGCTCTACGTAGTACACTGTAATAGTTAAACCATGCACTGACTGCTAATGGCTAGGCTACTACGTAGTACACTGTAATAGTTACGTAGTACACTGTAATATGCACTGACTGCTAATGGTTAGGCTCTACGTAGTACACTGTAATAGTTAATCCATGCACTGACTGCTAATGGCTAGGCTTACGTAGTACACTGTAATAGTTAATCTATGCACTGACTGCTAATGGCTAGGCTCTACGTAGTACACTGTAATAGTTAATCCATGCACTGACTGCTAATGGCTAGGCTCTACGTAGTACACTGTAATAGTTAAACCATGCACTGACTGCTAATGGCTAGGCTCTACGTAGTACACTGTAATAGTTAAGCCATGCACTGACTGCTAATGGCTAGGCTCTACGTAGAACACTGTAATAGTTAAACCATGCACTGACTGCTAATGGCTAGGCTCTACGTAGTACACTGTAATAGTTAAACCATGCACTGACTGCTAATGGCTAGGCTCTACGTAGTACACTGTAATAGTTAAACCATGCACTGACTGCTAATGGTTAGGCTCTACGTAGTACACTGTAATAGTTAAACCATGCACTGACTGCTAATGGCTAGGCTCTACGTAGTACACTGTAATAGTTAAACCATGCACTGACTGCTAATGGCTAGGCTCTACGTAGTACACTGTAATAGTTAAACGTAGTACACATGCACTGACTGCTAATGGCTAGGCTCTACGTAGTACACTGTAATAGTTAATCCATGCACTGACTGCTAATGGCTAGGCTCTACGTAGTACACTGTAATAGTTAAACCATGCACTGACTGCTAATGGCTAGGCTCTACGTAGTACACTGTAATAGTTAAACCATGCACTGACTGCTAATGGTTAGGCTCTACGTAGTACACTGTAATAGTTAAACCATGCACTGACTGCTAATGGCTAGGCTCTACGTAGTACACTGTAATAGTTAATCCATGCACTGACTGCTAATGGTTAGGCTCTACGTAGTACACTGTAATAGTTAAACCATGCACTGACTGCTAATGGCTAGGCTCTACGTAGTACACTGTAATAGTTAAACCATGCACTGACTGCTAATGGCTAGGCTCTACGTAGTACACTGTAATAGTTAATGCACTGACTGCTAATGGCTAGGCTCTACGTAGTACACTGTAATAGTTAATCCATGCACTGACTGCTAATGGCTAGGCTCTACGTAGTACACTGTAATAGTTAAACCATGCACTGACTGCTAATGGTTAGGCTCTACGTAGTACACTGTAATAGTTGAACCATGCACTGACTGCTAATGGCTAGGCTCTACGTAGTACACTGTAATAGTTAAACTGTGCACTGACTGCTAATGGTTAGGCTCTACGTAGTACACTGTAATAGTTAAACCATGCACTGACTGCTAATGGCTAGGCTCTACGTAGTACACTGTAATAGTTAAACCATGCACTGACTGCTAATGGCTAGGCTCTACGTAGTACACTGTAATAGTTAAACCATGCACTGACTGCTAATGGCTAGGCTCTACGTAGTACACTGTAATAGTTAAACCATGCACTGACTGCTAATGGCTAGGCTCTACGTAGTACACTGTAATAGTTAATCCATGCACTGACTGCTAATGGCTAGGCTCTACGTAGTACACTGTAATAGTTAAACCATGCACTGACTGCTAATGGCTAGGCTCTACGTAGTACACTGTAATAGTTAAACCATGCACTGACTGCTAATGGTTAGGCTCTACGTAGTACACACTGTACGGTAATAGCACTACGTGACTGCTAATAGTTAACTGCTGTGCACTGACTGCTAATGGTTAGGCTCTACGTAGTACACTGTAATAGTTAAACCATGCACTGACTGCTAATGGCTAGGCTCTACGTAGTACACTGTAATAGTTAAACCATGCACTGACTGCTAATGGTTAGGTTCTACGTAGTACACTGTAATAGTTAAACCATGCACTGACTGCTAATGGTTAGGTTTCTACGTAGTACACTGTAATAGTTAAACCATGCACTGACTGCTAATGGCTAGGCTCTACGTAGTACACTGTAATAGTTAAACCATGCACTGACTGCTAATGGCTAGGCTACTACGTAGTTAAACCATACACACTGTAATAGTTAGTACACTGTAATAGTTAATCCATGCACTGACTGCTAATGGCTAGGCTCTACGTAGTACACTGTAATAGTTAAACCATGCACTGACTGCTAATGGCTAGGCTCTACGTAGTACACTGTAATAGTTAAACCATGCACTGACTGCTAATGGCTAGGCTCTACGTAGTACACTGTAATAGTTAAACCATGCACTGACTGCTAATGGTTAGGCTCTACGTAGTACACTGTAATAGTTAAACCATGCACTGACTGCTAATGGTTAGGCTCTACGTAGAACACTGTAATAGTTAAACCATGCACTGACTGCTAATGGCTAGGCTCTACGTAGTACACTGTAATAGTTAATCCATGCACTGACTGCTAATGGCTAGGCTCTACGTAGTACACTGTAATAGTTAAACCATGCACTGACTGCTAATGGCTAGGCTCTACGTAGTACACTGTAATAGTTAAACCATGCACTGACTGCTAATGGCTAGGCTCTACGTAGTACACTGTAATAGTTAAACCATGCACTGACTGCTAATGGCTAGGCTCTACGTAGTACACTGTAATAGTTAAACCATGCACTGACTGCTAATGGCTAGGCTCTACGTAGTACACTGTAATAGTTAAACCATGCACTGACTGCTAATGGTACACTGTAATAGTTATGCACTGACTGCTCTACGTAGTACACTGTAATAGTTAAACCATGCACTGACTGCTAATGGCTAGGCTCTACGTAGTACACTGTAATAGTTAATCCATGCACTGACTGCTAATGGCTAGGCTCTACGTAGTACACTGTAATAGTTAAACCATGCACTGACTGCTAATGGTTAGGCTCTACGTAGTACACTGTAATAGTTAAACCATGCACTGACTGCTAATGGTTAGGCTCTACGTAGTACACTGTAATAGTTAAACCATGCACTGACTGCTAATGGTTAGGTCTACGTAGTACACTGTAATAGTTAAACAATGCACTGACTGCTAATGGCTAGGCTCTACGTAGAACACTGTAATAGTTGAACCATGCACTGACTGCTAATGGCTAGGCTCTACGTAGTACACTGTAATAGTTAA
>JAGGCT020000378.1:0-16928 GCA_017654935.2 Phymorhynchus buccinoides
AGCGAAAAGATAAATATTGGAAAGGGGGCATTTAGAAGTGTTGTAGTATCACATTGAGCGTCCAACACTGACACGCACATCCAAGGAATGTAAGAGATCAACAGTCACGGACATCAAGAAAAAATAGAAAGACTGTCCAAGACAACGATTTGCAAATGTGTTCATCTTCAAGTAATGTCGGTTATTCCAGAGTTTACAAGCAAAACAATATTGACAAATGAGCAGCCCGTTGATAATCCGGCGTTCATTTGTCAGACATGTTACCAGGAACAAGGGATGACGTGGGGTTTCTTTGGTGACAACAGCACGTGAGCAAAAGGACAAATCAGGTACACCATGTGTTCGATTTTGAAGAGCGTTTTCATTGGTAACACCAGCGTGAGAACATTGGGAAAAGAACAAAACAGTTACACCACGTGTTCGTTCGATTTTGAAGAGCGTTTTCGTTGGTGACAACTACTTGGGTGAACTCAACATGGCGGCACTGATATCACGAACTTACAAATTATCACCCAGGAAACGTCTTCCAAAAATGCACCGGGACATAATTATATTCAATTAAAAAGGATAGTATATAATTATTTTAACGATTTTGCATAGGTTAAAAACATCTTAGATGACATGGTTCTGATATGAAACAATAATTAGAATTCTACCTTTTTGGTAGAATACTATTGCATTTGTAAGAGTTTTGAGGTTTTTCTTCTTCTTCTTCTTCTTCTTCTTTTTCCTCCCCTTTTTCGGATTTGGCTGAAAATTTCAAGAAAGTTGATGATGCAATTTCCAAATTTGCAATATTAAACGATGTCGCCCATTTTTCGGCAAAAAGGCCGAAAAAAAGCACAATTTCAACCTTATATATCTCAAAAACGGCTGAACAGAATGCCTTCATTTTTTCAGTATGTACTAAAATATAAATTGCCAACACTTCCGGTATAAAAGCGTACCGGAAGTACGAACCGGAAGTGCTCCAGCTAAGAACGTGCAGCTTTGATATGGCTCACGGAATAGCTAAAACCAGAAGTGACGTCACAAGACTAACTTTCGGATATTGTATCCCTTCTGTTTGTCCAGTGCGGAAAGAAGTTTGGTGATGATATCTTAAATAATTTGGAAGTTATTCAAATTTATGTAAATTCGGTTGTCACTTCCACTGATTTCGATTTATGGAGGAAAAAAAAATGTGTAATATAATTTCGCTGAAATTTGCAGGAAAGTCGAAGAACGCTATTCTGATGCTACATTTCTAATATTAAACCGATTGGCCAAAATGTGGCCAAAAATGGCCTATTTGGGCCAAACTCTAATCTTGAATAACTCGACAACGGCTGCACGGAATACTTTCATATTTTCGGTATTTATTAAGACTAACTGTGCAATACCTTCGTTATAAATTCGAACCGGAAGTGGGGATAGATAGGACCAAATTTGGCCAAATTATAATATTGAATAACTTGCAAACTGCAGTTTGAGGGTAGAATCATGTCATGTTTGCTCTCAAAGGCAAATATAAGCCCTCTAGTTTTAATCTCCTTCATTCAAGCATAAATCGCACATATACATGTATTCTAAAAATAATAATAATAACAAATATAAACGAGCAAGCAAAAGCAAAACAATAATTACACAGTGACACGATAAAAACATGTTATCCGCAATCTCTTTAAAAGCATATGGCACAAAGTAAAAAAGTGAATTATGACTATATCATTCATATTCTACTTATTTGTTTTTTGTTTTATATTTTATCACCTTTCCGTTTTCTTATCACCTCGTTCTTTGGCTCAAAGCGATCAAAGTGTGTTTACAATAAAGACAACACAAAAGTTTTCATAAGCAGCAGTTAATACACTGTATCCCCCCGTGGGGATACCGGGGGGTCTTTTGCATAAATAGTTCCCCCACCTTCTGGAAGTTCTGTGCTTGTAACGTCCTCTAATCTGTCACTCTCTTTGACTCTGCCTTTTCCCTCTGCTTGCTGTCATCTACTATCTTTCTGCCTTTTCGGGTCCATTCTCCTGCCTTTTTTCAAGAAACACTGTCAAAAAGATTTCCTCCAGCCGAAGTCGGACATGCTGGGCCTAAGTATTTCTTACTTAGGTGCATAACGGCAGCACGACGCATCTGCGCTCATAATTGACAGGAAACTGTCTGGGCGATCGAAGAAGATGATACACTGTATGTTCCCTTACCAGTGTTGAGTGGCACAGTGGTAACGCGTACGCTTCGTGTCAAGTAAAACCTGGGTACAGGGGATTTTTCCTCTCACTTTGCACTAGGCCTTACGGTCTGAATGTGGAGTCTTTCGGATGAGACGATAAACCGAGGTCTCGTGTGCCCATGCACTTAGCACACGTTAAACCCAGTGGCAACGAACAAGTTGTCATTTGGTCAAAATTTACCCACACACCCCTTTCCTTCCTCATCAATCACATAACCCGATTTTCACAGAGATGCCTCTGTGACTATAAAGTGCCTAATAAAAATTAAACCGGCGCCACACGCGCGTAAAATCTTACGGGGATGCGATCCGACTGGGCCACGTGAGTCATGATTCACGTGAAATACTTCCGTTCAGAAATGATTCTGCTATTTGCGCATTGCATTCAGATCCGAATCGTATGTAGGGTAGCGGGTCCTTTACACAGCAATCTGTTCAATATGAAAGACGGACAATCACATCGACAAACAAAACCGTTCATCATTTTAAAGGCACTTATTTTTCCAGAGAGAAAGCTAAAAATACAAACCATCAACATAAAAACAAAAGCTTGTAAACTCTCTCTCTCTCTCTCTCTCTCTCTCTCTCTCTCTCTCTCTCTCTCTCTCTCTCTCTCTCTCTCTCTCTCTCTCTCTCTCTCTCTCTCTCTGCGGGCGCGCGCAAATTAAATTAAATTAACATTAAACCTGAAACATCTTACAAAAGCGAAAAGATAAATATTGGAAAGGGGGCATTTAGAAGTGTTGTAGTATCACATTGAGCGTCCAACACTGACACGCACATCCAAGGAATGTAAGAGATCAACAGTCACGGACATCAAGAAAAAATAGAAAGACTGTCCAAGACAACGATTTGCAAATGTGTTCATCTTCAAGTAATGTCGGTTATTCCAGAGTTTACAAGCAAAACAATATTGACAAATGAGCAGCCCGTTGATAATCCGGCGTTCATTTGTCAGACATGTTACCAGGAACAAGGGATGACGTGGGGTTTCTTTGGTGACAACAGCACGTGAGCAAAAGGACAAATCAGGTACACCATGTGTTCGATTTTGAAGAGCGTTTTCATTGGTAACACCAGCGTGAGAACATTGGGAAAAGAACAAAACAGTTACACCACGTGTTCGTTCGATTTTGAAGAGCGTTTTCGTTGGTGACAACTACTTGGGTGAACTCAACATGGCGGCACTGATATCACGAACTTGTTCTCCATTGGTCCCCGCTGCAATTTGGCAGTCATGGACGGAAACGACAGACCGACATACAGACACTCCCCCCCCCCCCCCCCCCCTGGATACACATTTCATGGAGGAAAAAATTGATTAAAATAGGGGGGGAAACCGTTAATTAAAGATAAATATAAATAATCAAATAAACATAAATATATGCTGATATCCAAGCATCATCTGATGAAACTGAGCAATTGATTAAAAACAAATTATCACCCAGGAAACGTCTTCCAAAAATGCACCGGGACATAATTATATTCAATTAAAAAGGATAGTATATAATTATTTTAACGATTTTGCATAGGTTAAAAACATCTTAGATGACATGGTTCTGATATGAAACAATAATTATAATTCTACCTTTTTGGTAGAATACTATTGCATTTGTAAGAGTTTTAAGGTTTTTCTTCTTCTTCTTCTTCTTCTTCTTCTTCTTTTCCTCCCCTTTTTTCGGATTTGGCTGAAAATTTCAAGAAAGTTGATGATGCAATTTCCAAATTTGCAATATTAAACGATGTCGCCCATTTTTCGGCAAAAAGGCCGAAAAAAAAGCAAAATTTCAACCTTATATATCTCAAAAACGGCTGAACAGAATGCCTTCATTTTTTCAGTAAGTACTCAAAAATAAATTGCCAACACTTCCAGTATAAAAGCGTACCGGAAGTGCTCCAGCTAAGAACGTGCAGCTTTGATATGGCTCACGGAATAGCTAAAACCAGAAGTGACGTCACAAGACTAACTTTCGGATATTGTATCCCTTCTGTTTGCCCAGTGCGGAAAGAAGTTTAGTGATGATATCTTAAATAATTTGGAAGTTATTCAAATTTATGTAAATTCGGTTGTCACTTCCCCTGATTTCGATTTATGGAGAGAAAAAAAATGTGTAATATAATTTCGCTGAAATTTGCAGGAAAGTCGAAGAACGCTATTCTGATGCTACATTTCTAATATTAAACCGATTGGCCAAAATGTGGCCAAAAATGGCCTATTTGGGCCAAACTCTAATCTTGAATAACTCGAAAACGGCTGCACGGAATACTTTCATATTTTCGGTATTTATTAAGACTAACTGTGCAATACCTTCGTTATAAATTCGAACCGGAAGTGGGGATAGATAGGACCAAATGTGGCCAAATTATAATATTGAATAACTTGCAAACTGCAGTTTGAGGGTAGAATCATGTCATGTTTGCTCCCAAAGGCAAATATTATAAGCCCTCTAGTTTTAATCTCCTTCATTCAAGCATAAATCGCACATATACATGTATTCTAAAAATAATAATAATAACAAATATAAACGAGCAAGCAAAAGCAAAACAATAATTACACAGTGACACGATAAAAACATGTTATCCGCAATCTCTTTAAAACTATGGCACAAAGTAAAAAAGTGAATTATGACTATATAATTCATATTCTACTTATTTGTTTTATGTTTTATCACCTTTCCGTTTTCTTATCACCTCGTTCTTTGGCTCAAAGCGATCAAAGTGTGTTTACAGTAAAGACAACACAAAAGTTTGCATAAGCAGCAGTTAATACACTGTATCCCCCCGTGGGGATACCGGGGGGTCTTTTGCATAAATAGTTCCCCCACCTTCTGGAAGTTCTGTGCTTGTAACGTCCTCTAATCTGTCACTCTCTTTGACTCTGCCTTTTCCCTTTGTTTACTGTCATCTACTATCTTTCTGCCTTTTCGGGTCCATTCTCCTGCCTTTTTTCAAGAAACACTGTCAAAAAGATTTCCTCCAGCCGAAGTCGGGCCTAAGTATTTCTTACTTAGGTGCATAACGGCAGCATGACGCATCTGCGCTCATAATTGACAGGAAACTGTCTGAGCGATCGAAGAAGAAGAAGATACACAGTATGGTCCCTTAAACCGGCGCCACAGGCACGCAAAATCTTACGGGGATGCGATTCGACTTGGCCACGTGAGTCATGATTCACATGAAATACTTGCGTTCAAAAATAATTCTGCTATTTGCGCATCGCATTCAGATTGGACCGAATCGTATGTAGGGTCCTTTACATAGCAATCTGTTCAATATGAAAGACAGACAAACAAACCGACAAACAAAACCGTTCATCATTTTAAAGGCACTTTCTTTTCAGAGAGAAAGCTAAGAATACAAAGACGTTTAGAAGAAGTGTTGTAGTATATCACATTGAGTATCCAACACTGACCCGCACATCGAAGGAATGTAAGAGATCAACAGTCACGGGCATTAAGAAAAAATAGAAAGACTGTCCAGGACAACGATTTGCAAATGTGTTGATCTTCAACTCGTATTTCGTTATTTCCAGAGTTTGCCATCACATTTTGACAAATGAGCAGTCCGTTGAACATTTGAGTTCAGTGCAGTCGTATGAATACATGATTTCATTTCAGTCAATAAAGCAGAACTTTCGATTGGTTTTGATTCCATTTTCCTGAAAGTTCTCAAGCGTATCATCTCGACAGTCCGACGTTTACTTGTCAGACGTGTTATCAGGAACGAGGGATGACGTAAGAGTTTCTTTGGTGACAACAGCGCGTGAGCACCACAACATGGCAGCTATCCGGAAAAAGGACACAGCAGTCACACTGCCACGTGTTCGTTCGAATTTGAAGAGCGTTTTCGTTGGTGACAACTACTTGGGTGAACGCAACATGGCGGCACTGATATCACGAACTTCTTCTCCATTGGTCCCCTCTGCTATTTGGCAGTCATGGACGGAAACGACAGACCGACATACAGACACACCTCCCCCCCCCCCCCCCCCCCCACCCCGATTACTAGATCGGACGATGATTGTCTAGATCAATGTCTGATCCAGTGTCGCCTTCAGGGGTGACTTGCACAGAGAACCTTGTCTCTTGCACGGGAAAAGGCAACTGCTCCATAGGGATATCGATGTCATCATGTTGACGATTCTCCAATGCGCCGTGAAACCCTCGTCCGATGCCAACGATTCGGGGATCTCCAAACTGGCGGCGTAAGATGAGAGTGATGATGACAGAGGCAATGACCGTGACGATGATAAGGCCAAGCATCGCAGAGGAAACAGGCAGGAATGTTGATGGTGTCAGGTCTGATGTGCTCGAACTTGTGAAGTATTCTGGAAAGAGAGACAGAGAACACAAAAGCACAAATAAAAGGTATGAGGTTTTCATAAGATTCTGTTTTTGTCATCTAGGTCTGCGTGTCTGTCTGCCCCCCCCCCCCCCCTCTCTCTCTCTCTCTCCTCTCTCCCAGCTGAAGTAGAGAAGGTCAAGGTCATCAAGGAAATCAATACTTTGCACCATGCATGACCTTGACCATGTTTACCAAACTACCAAATTTGAGGTATGCAACTACAAAAACTGTGAAAGAACTGACAAAAACAATAATTTGATTATGCCCATTGTCAAAGTCCAAGGCCAAGCTCACCACATTAATTGCTACTGCGCAGTCTGTATTACCATAAACCAGAACACCTACACACCAAATTTGAAGACTACCTTCAACGACGTGACCGATAATGGCCACCACTACAATTTTCTGTCAAGGTCAAATTTCAAGGTCACAGTCAAATGTTAAGGTCAAGGTCAACATAGTTCAAAGATGTCCACAGATTCCTTATATTTCTTATTTCGGGACATCACTGTTAATAAGCATCCCGATTCATATGCAGTATAATGCATGCACATGGAGACACACACACACACACACACACACACACACACACACACACACACACACACACACACACACACACACACACGCGCGCGCAAATAATTCGTAGCAAGGAAACGAAAGATAGCCTACTCGTGGGTAAGGCCCGAAGATTCCCCTGTTAGAGGAAAGGGGCCTAATTTGTATCTTGAGATAAATTGGACCAATGCAGTATCTAACAAACTAAAAGTAATTTCACTGGGTTTATGTTCTGAAGGGTCTTTGTGTATAACTTCTCCTGGGCAACAGAAATGGACCTCAATGAAAGCAGAGATAAGCAAGGTGAATTGTTTTTTTGTACACCCAAATTCCGTAATTCTGTGAAGTTGATGGTATTTCGTTTTCAAATACAACTACTTGTCATTTTGGAGGCCTTTGTTGGTAAGATAGAGGGCTTCAAAGTTAGGGGGTTCAAATTAAACCCATGTGGTATTCTGAATGAGAGAGAGAGAGAGAGAGAGAGAGAGAGAGAGAGAGAGAGAGAGAGAGAGAGAGAGAGAGAGAGAGAGAGAGAGAGAGAGAGAGACAGAGAGAGAGAGAAAAACATACTGAGACAGAGACAGAGACAGAGAATTGAATTGAATTCTTCTTCTTCTTCTTTCTCAATCCAACCACCATCACCATTTGTTGGCAAAACGATACTGAGAGATCAGAGCCCGTCAGAGACAGCCGACATCTTTCGCGGTGAATTGAATAATTGTTCTTTAATTAATGAGGATAGTAGATTAAACAATGCTTTCTTTCATCCAGTCCTCAAAAAAGAAAGAGAGAGAGAAGAGAGATAGAGCAATAAACAAGAGAGACAGAGACAGAGAGAGAGAGAGAGAGAGAGAGAGAGAGAGAGAGAGAGAGAGAGAGAGAGAGAGTGAGAGAGAGAGAGACTTTAACTAAATTTTTCAAGGATAAAGATTTTAGGCAACGCCTAGTCACAGGGAGAGAAAGAGAGAGAGAGAGAGAGAGAGAGAGAGAGAGAGAGAGAGAGAGAGAGAGAGAGAGAGAGAGAGAGGTGACAAGGGAGAGAGAGAAAGAGGGAGGGGGAGAGAGAGAGACAGACAGACAGACAGAGAGAGAGACATAGTGAGAGAGACAGACAGACAGAAAATAATAGAAACAGGGACCTGACAGGGTTGCCGTCGCCATCGCCCCGATAGGGCTCACAGCAAATTTGACGCGATTCGGTCGAAAAACGGCGGAGTTATAAGGCCTGTTTCGTGTTTCACACACACACACACACACACACACACACAGGACACTTGGCTTATTACTAGAGATGACTAGCGCAACGCCGAGTCCCAGTAACGCCTAGTAACGGTAACGCCAAGTACTGGTAACGCCGAGTACAGCAAATTCGAAGCGATTCGGTTAAGAAACGGCGGAGTCGTATAGCGCGCGCGCGTTTCTGAACCGATTCGCTTCCGGGTTGGTACACGGATAGTCACCGTCCCCGGTGATCTTCTTGCCAAATTCGAAGGCAATCGGTCCAGAAACACCGGAGATACGGGCACCGAGAGGGTGGCGGATGCGCGTTTCGCGCATTTGCCGAACCGCGAAAATGACACGGCCGCCTCGGTTGCCGTTGCCATCGCCCCATGAGGGCTCACAGCAAATTTGAAGCGAATCGGTCGAAAAACGGCGGAGTTATAAGGCCCGTTTCGTGTTTCAGACACACACACACACACACACACACACACACACACACACGGGACACTTGCCAAATTACTATATTATGATGATGATGATGTCACTTTTGCAGTTCTGGTGCCTACACAATCGTCACTTTCCCTTCAAGTTCCTAAAGCGAAAATGGAAACGTTGGCCCAATCGAGCGGGAATGATAAGAAGGGACAGAGAGGGAGATTCCTGGAATAGAAGCCTGTTGGGAAAGTTGCAAACTATTTCCGTTTCCGCGTGAGCGTTGCAACAGCGAATGTGACCCTCATTCTCACCAGTTTCCTTCTCCGTTTCCTTCCCCACCCTCCTAACTACAGTAGTAGAGGTAAAACGTCTGAAACAAGACCGCGGTAGCAGGCCAACCCTCTGCGCCGTATAAAGTAGTGTAGTGCGCTATATAAAGTACATCATAGCTCCTTCGAGCTGCCTACCCCTAAAAATACTTGTCAGTAGTGAGTGGGAGAGATAAATTTAAAAAAACACCCACCCGAAGGTGTGTGTGGTGGGGGGGGGGGGGGGGGGGGGGGGGGCGGTGGAGGGCGTTGGAGGGGGTATGGAGATCAGAGAGAAAGAGAGAGACAGAGAGGGAAGGTAGAGAGGTGGCATAAGAATAAATGGGTAAAGGTAAAGATGTGCCACCCCCCATGCATTTCTCGGTTAATTGTATTTTTCCGTTTTTGCCTTTCTTACCATACATAAAGCTGTATTTTAGGAACATTTTTAGCTAATAACCTTTTTGGAATACTAACCCTAACCCTAACCCTACCCCTAAACCTAACCCTACCCCCCACTATGTACTGCAGTACACCGCGATTTGTCACAGTTGTGGTTTGTTGCGTTTTTCCGTCTTATACGGTGGGAGGGTAGGGTTAGGGTTAGGGTTAGGGTTAGTATTCCAAAAAGGTTATTAGCTAAAAATGTTCCTAAAATACAGCTTTATGTATGGTAAGAAAGGCAATAACGGAAAAATACAATTAACCGAGATCTTTACCAATAAATGTTATTTGATCTATAGGATATAAAAAAAAATACAACAGCAACAAACAAAAGAAAAATACCAACAGCAAATCAGAGAGAGAGCTTTAGACAATTCGTCAATTCGACATTTTTATTGTCATTACCAAACAAGGTCTGGTGACAAGGGGTGGGGGGTGGGGGGGGGGGGCTAAATGTCTCAACTTCATAACAAATAGAAAGCAACAACAACAAAATCATCATACAACAAAACGAAAGAAATAACACCACGTGACAAGTCCGAAAAAGTAGAATCTTGTTTAAACCAAAAAGTAGAACTCATACTCTCATTCCGTTTACTTGGCCTACGTGTTGAACAACTTATCTTTTCTAACAACCTTCCATACACATACGCACGCACGCACACAACGCACGCACGCACGCAAGAACACCCCCCCCCCCCCCCCCCCCCCCCCACACACACACACACACGGTCGGATATGTTGTTATCTAAACATACAAACTACATAAGAGAAAGATAACTCGATCAACCAACAATCAATTATACAAACATGATTTTACTCCCTCTCCTCCTCTATTTCACTGTCTCTCTTTTCATATAAATGTAGGTCACATTTATTGAATATGAAAAAAATACAACAGCAACAAACAAAAGAAAAATACCAACAGTAAATCAGAGAGAGAGAGAGAGAACGTCCCTGACCTCTTCCTTTATCCTAGCTCTTGTGACCAATCAGAATCGCTGAAATGGAATACTAACGCGTATCAGACAGCGACTGTGATTGGTTAGTATTTTTTCTTTGTGAGCCTCCTAGAATTCCTACTCTGTCGTTGTTCTTCATTGGCGCGTTGGCTGGGCATTCAGCCAATGAAGCCTAAGCCTACTAACTCTCTCTCTCTCTCTCTCTCTTTCTCTCGCAGTGTGCAACGCGCATGTGTGTGTATGTGTGTGCGTGTACGCGCATGTGCGCATACACGCACGCGTATGTGTGTGTGTTGCGCGCGTACGTGCGTGCCTGTGTGCGCACATGTGTGTCACGTGTGTTTGTAACAGTGTGTGTGTCAGATTGTGTGTGTGTGTGGGCGCGCGCGTAGAAACTCAAAAGCGTATTTACACACGTTAGACAGAACAAAATCAAGTGATATTATCACAATTTGTCAACTAACAAACCCAAACAGATTTAATAACTCCCCTACTCCCAACCATCCTCTACCCTCCCACCCCACCCCACGTCTATTTTACCTACACCTACATCCTCACCTCGTCTCGTCGTCGTCATATTTTGTCTCAACTAACAACTTTTTCCTACTATGTAGGCCTAGTAGATTGTCCCCCAAACACATAGCGATCTCTGATTCGCAGAGAGAGAGAGAGAGAGAGAGAGAGAGAGAGAGAGAGAGAGAGAGAGAGAGAGAGAGAGAGAGGAGAGAGAGGAGAGAGAGGGGAGAGAGAGAGAGAGAGAGAGAGAGAGAGAGAGAGAGAGAGAGAGAGAGAGAGGAGAGAGAGAGAGAGAGAGAACTAATAGGTCTAATTGACAACAATAAAAAGGTGTTTAAGCCACAGAGACATTGACAATGACAATGACAATGACAATGTTTTATTCCCGAATAGGCATCGCCCCATTTGGAAGGGTGTGTGACAATATTTCAAAGTACACCAAATCAATCATCCAAATACAAAAACTAAAAAAACTAAAACTAAACAACAAAAAACAAAAAAATACTCACGATAGTACGATATCTCGAAGTTTAAAAGCCTTGTACAAAAATATACACAACTTTTGAATTGTCTTTTCATTTCTACTGGACATAAGGAGACTAAGTTTAAATAAACTAGGATTCCTGTAAAATTTAGGTGCAATTAATTCTTTTCTAAGATCGTTGAAAAATGGACATGTAAATACAAAATGCAACTCATTATCTTCCCCTAAGCCACAGAGAGAGAGAGAGAGAGAGAGAGAGAGAGAGAGAGAGAGAGAGAGAGAGAGAGAGAGAGAGAGAGAGAGAGAGAGAGAGAGAGAGAGAGAGAGAGAGGGAGAGAGAGAGAGACTTGTAAAAAGACTAGAAAGATTTAACTTTATTTTTCAAGGATAAAGACTTTAGGCAACACCTAGTCAGAGAGAGAGAGAGAGAGAGAGAGACACAGAGAGAGAGAGAGAGAGAGAGAGAGAGAGAGAGAGAGAGAGAGAGAGAGAGAGAGAGAGAGAGAGAGAGAGAGAGAGTACGTTGTGTGTGTTTTTCAGCCGAGCTGCGCTAACGACCCCGTTGTTCTCGTTCCTGGTTCCTGTTCCCTATGGGAGCCACACCGTTCCACCTTTCAGAGGCGGGGGCGGAGCTAAAGGCCCGGCTTAAACCTTTCACCGCCAGCCATATTTCAGCCACAAAATGTCCATTAAATTTACCTGGGTAGAGAACAAAGTCCATCTGCAGTATTGGGGATTCTTCTGTGGCATATATAAAATAAGGTCTATCCTTACTTCCTAAAACTAAGACAATAGGGTCTTTGGATAAGAGAGAGAGAGAGAGAGAGAGAGAGAGAGAGAGAGAGAGAGAGAGAGAGAGAGAGAGAGAGAGAGAGAGAGAGAGAGAGAGAGAGAGCTCTCGAAAATCTCTCGAATGTTTATTGAGGATAACTGAATAAGCACAAATAGAGCTTTTTTTCATCAGGTCCAAAGAGAGAGAGGAGGGAAGGAGGGATAGAGAGGGGGACAAAAACAGAGAGAAGAGAGAGAGAGAAAGAGATGAGAGAGAGAGAGAGAGAGAGAGAGAGAGAGAGAGAGAGAGAGAGAGAGAGAGAGAGAGAGAGAGAGAGAGAGAGAGAGAGAGAGAGAGAGAGAGAGAGAGAGAGAGAGAGAGAGAGAGAGTGAGAGAGAGAGATTCGAAACTCAAAAGTGTATAAACACACAAGTTAGACATATACAAATCAAGTGATGTTATCAACTTGTCAATTATGCACACACCAAAAATAAACGAATAACTGACAATATGAAAAGAGTCAACTGACCAGAGTGTTGTTGAACCCAGGCCACGAAGCCGACACACGCTGTTAGCATCAGCACAAGGCCTACTTTCATAACGAAAAATGATTATTTTCTTTGGCTTTTTTTTTCCTCTTTTTTTTTATTTCTACGTATCTTAACAATAATTATTATATTACTATTAAGAACTGGATAGTTCAACAGAGCTATAGATTTCCTAGTAAGTCTCGTGTGCTTTTCCTATAATGCCCCTTAGAATTCCTATGATTTGCAGTCACAGTTTCTAGCCGGTTCGTTCCAGCAAGGTGTTTTCCCACGTGTCTTATGACGCGTTTCGTCTGAAAACCAAAACAGCCAATGAAACGCCGCAGTTGTAAACACACAACAACGGCTGACAATGACTGCCATTCACAGCAGTAGCCCAATAGGGCATTTGCCACGAGTGTTCGTTCTCTATGCTAGACTACTAATTTGCCCGCACTCGTTCTGCGCGAGTTACGCTGACCTTTCCAATTCAACTTGGTGAAACTCAAGGTCGACCTCATTCATGCCCAATTCGATATTACTAAACGTCGACCGAGTGAGCGAGCAGGAGCGCGCGAATACTACGGCGCGTAGTAGGACGTCAAGCAGTGCTAGGCCGCCACCTTCACACCACTACAGCTAGGCTGGCGGAATGCCATTCATGACGGGAAGAAACCAAGAGAGAGAGAGGGGCCGGACTGTCAATCGATCCGAAACAGTGTGTGTGTGTGTGTGTGTGTGTGTGTGTGTGTGTGTGTTCTTCCAGTTGAGTACCACAAGCAACACTCTGATTCATTGGCACTATTATAGTATAGTAGAATAGTATAGTTGTACAGCGTATATAGGCCGCAAGGCCTGTTGCTGATCTTTTGATCAGTTAACTAACTAGCCTAACTTTTATTTGGGCTACAACCTACCAACAAGATCAAAATTAAAAAAACATTACTTCCCCTCTACAGTCCAATGCGTAAATAATACAACATAAAGCGTTAATATAAAAAAGGCAGCGATTTAATGTAAAAAAAAGAGATGATTTTGACCAAAAAAACATGCTTGTGGCAAAAGTAAAGACCATCTAACCCTAACCCTAACCCTATCCCTAACCACGGAAAGAACCAAGAAATAGAGCAGGAGGGTGTAAATCTACATATTTGCCGCGAAATCGATGTACAAAGCCATGCACTTATACTATTTTTTTGCTGGAACCATTCCTTTTTTTGGTTGATAAATTTTAAGTCAAAAAAAATACATAGCCCAAAAGTTGAAGCGATTTTGTTCAGTAGTTCACGAGATACAGCTGAACTTTTATGCAAACTTCCTTGCACCATGGTACACCACCACACACAATTTTAAGCGATTCTGTTCACGAGTTCACAAAATAAAGCTGGGGGAAAATTACATAGCCCAAAGAAGGACATTTCGGTGTTCAAGGTCAAACTTCAAGGTCAAGGTCAGCACGGTGTTGATTAACGAAAGGAAGCTTCCTTTTTAAGCTGTCAACCCCTCTGCCAATTTTAATCAAAATCCAAACAGAAGTTTTTAAGATAATCGATACACAGACACACACACAGACACACAAACCGATCGCAATACCTCGGCCTCTGGCCGGGTAAAAAAAACAATTGAGATGGTTAGTTTTCTTGTCTGTGCTATGAGACCATATTATGGTTTCCCCCACCCCCTTTATCAGCATCATTTTCCGCCCCTGAACACAACAGCCACAGAGTGTTCCGAAACTCCCCCCCCTCCCCCTCCCACCGCTTCTCTCTTTTTTTTTCTTTTTTTGTTTAAATTTCTTCTTCCTCCAGTCAAGTGTTCTCGGACTAGCCCTACATGCTCTTGTCTGTCTAGTCTTTTGTAAAGGTAAAGATGTGCCACCTCCCCCCCCCCCCTGCATTTCTCGATTAATTCTATTTTTCCGTTTTTGCCTTTCTTACCATACATAAAGCTGTATTTTAGGAACATTTTCAGCTAATAACCTTTTTCCTATCCCTAACCCTAGCCCTAAGCCTAACCCTACCCCCCACTATGTACTGCAGTACACCGCGATTTGTCACAGTTGTGGTTCGTTGCGTTTTTCCGTCTTATGGGGGGGGGGGGGGGGGGGGGGGGTTAGGGGGGGTAGGGTTAGGTTTAGGGCTAGGGTTAGTATTCCAAAAAGGTTATTAGCTAAAAATGTTCCTAAAATACAGCTTTATGTATGGTAAGAAAGGCAATAACGGAAAAATAGAATTATTCGAGATAGGTAGGGGGGGTCCCCTTTACCCACCATCTTCCATCCCCCTCCTCTTCCTTTTCCCCCTTTCCCTTCATCACCCTTCACCCTTTTTTTCTGTCTCCTACATTACGCCCTAGCCTACTCTTCACATCATTCCAATCCCCCCCTCGTTCGAGCTCTCCACGCAAGCACGCGCACTCCACCACTACCCTTCTCTTGTTTGTCCTCCTCTCTCTCCTCCCCCTCCCCTCCCTCGATCTACTTCAATACCCTCTTCAGTGCTGATATGAAAGCAATGAAAAGGGTTTACAAGGCGTGCAAAACTCCCGGCAATCATCCGCCTGGGCGGTGGGTTAAAAGCCCTGTAAAGGTATCAAGTAATGTCCTCTTCTCTTGTTCTCTTCGGTCGAGAGGACATAAATCAAAACAATTCGCAGAACGGGCCTTATAACTCCGCCGTTTTTCGACCGAATCGCTTCAAATTTGCTATCAGCCCTAACGTGGCGATGGCAACGGCAACCAAGGTGGCCGTGTCATTTGCGCGGTTTGGCAAATGCGCGAAACGCGTATCTACCGGCCTCTCGGCGCCCGTATCTCCGGTATTTCTGGACGGATTGCCTTCAACTTGGGAAGGTAGATGACCTGTGACAGTGACTATCTGTGTGACAAACTGGAAGCGAATCGATTTATAAACGCGCGCGATATGCGCCGCTTCACCTTTTCGCAAATCGCGGCGAAACGACACCCGACATTGATAAAGAGAGTCACACGTAAACAAACAAAATAATGACGTACACTGATGACCCTACATAGCAACAACAATGACGTAAAGTTATGAATGACCATTGCTTTGCTTACGTTTCTTTTATCACACATACGCACATACACACTACACACATAACACACACACACACAAACACACAGCAGACACAGACACACACACACACCACACACACGCCATCTTGCAGTTTTAAAACCTTTTTTCGAGTGTATAAAAAATGGATTGAGAGAGAGAAGAGACGGTGGGAGAGGAGAGAGAGAACAGAGAGAGAGATAGAGAGAGGGGGGGGGCTGGGGTGGGGGGGGGGGGGTGGGTGGGGGGGTGGAGAGGGAGACGTTATTCTTAACAACGTTTCATTCATTAAAGTATTTTGCGTAAAGAAAAACCCATCAATGTACGTAAACTGAACTGTGCATACGTCATTCATTCACACATTTGTACGGCACATCATGCATGCGTCATCATTGACAAAGTTCTGTTCATGACTAAAAATAGACTTTTGTTTGTAAGCACACATTTTGTCCCACCCTAGACTTTGTGGTTATAATAATTGAGACTGTAGATGACATGAAGTACATGATTAGTTATCACGAAGTAGCGACAATAATACACCCGCCCCCCCCACACACACACCACCCCACACACACCCCCCCAAGGTGGCCCTCTTGAAGATGTTCGCGGACAGGTGCCAGACACACCTTAGGCACACCTGAGAACTCCCTGGTCGCCTGGCTGCTGCTGCTGTCCATAAATGGAGGAAGGGCTGAAGGGATATAATAATATATATCTATTATACGTTTGCTTTGGGAATTTAAATTATTAAAAAGTTTTTTTATTTTTCTCTTTTTTCTTTTTTCTCTCTTTTTGTTTTTTCTTTCCTTTTTTTTTTCTCTTTTCCTCTGCTGTGTCCAATGTCTTTATTTGTGACCTCAGAAACAAAACCAGTTAAGTTACTTTGAGTAATGTTCGTGTTCCCAAATAAAAAAAATTAAAAATTATACTAAATTGTGCTGATTTCTTTGACCACGAAAACATTACTCCAAAGTTAACCATTAACTGTTTTGGTTTCTGAGGTTTCACAAATAAGACATGGACACACAGAGAAAAGGAAGCTTTTATAATATCAAGCAACCCCTA
>JAGGCT020003789.1:0-2500 GCA_017654935.2 Phymorhynchus buccinoides
AAAATTGAGAGGCAAATCATTAATATAAATTGAAAAGAGGATCGGGCCAAGGATTGACCCTTGAGGAATTCCATATTTTAAAGGGAGGAGAGAGGATTTTTTACCATTAGTGAAAACAAGTTGGTATCTTTCATCTAAGAATTACAACATTAATTCTCTGGTATTACTAGAGAGGATTGAAAAAGCTTTGGGAATCTGATTCTTACTTAAGCAAAGATTATAAACATAAGTGAGTGTTTCGGAAATGATAGGGGCGGCAATTTTAAGAATTTTCCCATCGATTTCATCCAGACCACGGGAACATGTTTGCTTTAAGTTGGAAAGAGTGGTGTAAACTTCATAAACTGACATTAATGGGATATTAAGTTCGAAGTTATGTTTTTTGTGAGTCACAGAATTGTTTAAGGGGGTGTAAATCGTTTAAATGCGATTTATCATTGGGTACTGTTGACTGGGCAACTTCACTGAAATGTACATTGAGTTTTTTTGGAGATAGCTCTTTACTGACAGTTGATATATTGTTGACATGTTTGTTACTTAGTTGGTTAATACAATTCCAAATAGATTTGGTATTGGTATTCTCAGAAACAAGATTTTGAAAATACTCTTTTTTGGATGCACGTTTAAGATAGGTAACTTTATTATTTTTGCTTAGCAGTTTCTTCTTTATTACCTGTTGCTACACAAGAATCACGTAATTTCATTGCATTCTCGACATCTTTAGAAAGCCATGGTAATTTGGGATTGTCGCCAAATTGGTATCATTATGTGCACACAAAACAAAACAGAAAACCCTAACTGTTTTGAAAGGTGCATGTTTGTCAAATATTGTTAAGAAACTATGGTACCACACTTCGAATGCTTCATCAGGATTTGTAAATTGATAAACCCAAGAAATACAGGAATTTGATAAATCATGCAAAAAGGTTTCTTCGTTAAAGAGAGATAAGTGTCTATATCGAATGTATTTATGACTGCTTTTAGGGATTTTTATTCCTTTTTTATTCCAAGTAAAACATACTGGATAGTGATCACTGCAACCATATACTGGTGAGCACACTTCAACTATATTATTTTTATAGATGTTGTATAAATGTGGTCTAAAAGGGTTTTGCTTGTAGGGGTTACTCTTGTGGGTAGGTCAATTAGAGAGAGAGAGAGAGAGATAGAGTACGAGAGAGAGAGAGAGAGAGAGAGAGAGAGAGAGAGAGAGAGAGAGAGAGAGAGAGAGAGAGAGAGAGAGAGAGAGAGAGATCGTGTCAAACATTCTCTCAAGAGAAGGGTCTTTGCTTGTCACAGCATTGCAAACAGAAAACTGTCATGTCATGTTGGATTCCTTCTGAAAATGGAGTCAGATAACTAAATGATTGCAGGGAGGGGGGGGGGGGGCAAAAGATACCCCAATGATTTCATGGCAAGCCAGTGCCCCTCCACCCCCCTGCTTCCGACGCCCCTAAACTGTGTGTGTAAAACTTTCGCTAATCCGTCTTGGAGAGACGTAAGGGATGTCAGACACATGTTTCAGGTATGCAAAGTTTCGCTTATATCGCTTATGAAAATTGCTTTCAGGTATCAGAAGTTTCGCTTAACCGACTTTCAAGTAAACGTACATCAATTGTATTGAGAATGTCCGTAGGTAACTTTAGAAATTATGTTAAGACAAAAACTGGGTCTTTAAATGAGAACAGCGGAATGTTTGTCACAAATATAATATATGGCTTGGAGTCAAAACAGACTAACTCGAAAAGGCCTGTTTCGAGAAAAACGCTTCTAAAGATTTGAATAATTCCTGTAAAAAATCTAAGCTTCCCTATTACATTAATTTGGGAGTGGTGGTGTATTGGGGTCTCAAAGATATTATTGCAAAATCGGGAGTTATTTAGAATACAAACAATGGAGTATTTGACATTATTGTTAGATAGTCCGTTTTGACACGAAATTGGTGGCCTCAACATTTTCAAATGATTTTGGGTCAAACTGGACCAACTAAAACTTGGGCCCTTTTGACTCAAATTTTTTTGGTATTGCAAGGTCTGTATTTTTGGGTTAAAACGGGATAACTTTCAGATAAATGGGTTTGATTCAAAAAATGTTATGAGTATATAGATATAAAATACGGTCAAAAGAGACCATGATGTGAAGTTAGAACACTAATATTTCCCTTACTGTTTTCAATGTGATTCACGCACATAGGGAGTGAGTAAGAAGCAAGGCACACATCTCAACTCTCACTGTGTGGGCTGTGGTGGTTTGGTCACATTCATACATTAATTTTAATATTGTGCTGAAATGCAGTGTCTGCATGTGTGGGTGTGCAAGCCATTGTGTGTGTCTGTCTGTCTGTGTGTGTGTGTGTGTATGGGGTGTGTGTGTTTGCATGTTTTTATATGAGTTTGTGTAGACAGGTTGTAATCATTTTGTGCATGTGTGCGTGTGTGTGTGTGTGTGTGTGCGCACGCATACTGTCTGAATGTTTTAATAGAACTCCCAGTTATAAGGA
>JAGGCT020003789.1:7500-11537 GCA_017654935.2 Phymorhynchus buccinoides
TAAAGATTCATTGCCTGTACCACAACTCCTGATTGATGGGGGAGAGTGTTGAGAGAATGGAGGAGTACCGACATCCGGGTACAGTCCTCGACAAAAAGCTCAGATTTGACAGAAATGTTGAATTCCTGCATAAAAGATGTCAATCTCGGATTTTCTGTTTGCAAACGCTACGAAACATCGGTGTTAACACAAGTGTCTTGAAAGCTTATCATCGATGCTGTATTGAATCTGTTCTTACTGTTTCTTTTATGTGCTGGTTTGAAAGTCTGAATGTAAGGAGTAAGCGAGTGCTGAGTGACATGATGAATGTGTGTAGCAAGGTTGTGAGTGAAAGGTAAAAGAGTCTGGAAGTGTTGTATGCTGAGCAAGTGGTGCGAAAGGCCAAGCAGATAGCGACTGATGATAGTCATGTTCTTGCCCACCATTATGAACTTTTGCCATCAGGACACAGGTATCGAACTCTCAAACTAAAATCACGGGCACAAAAAACTTTCCTACCACGTTCTATCCATCTCTTCAATTCATGATTCATTCTCTCTTCTCTCTCTCTCTCTCTCTCTCTCTCTCTCTCTCTCTCTCTCTCTCTCTCTCTCACTCTCTCTCTCTGTGTCCTTATTCTATCTTGTTCTGATTGAAACAGCTAGCTGACTGCAGTAATTGTTAAATGTAATGTTGATGTGTAGAGATACTATTATTATCTGTATTGATGTGTGTGTATTGATTGTTGATGACGAGAAGTATTCCAAATGTTATTTGATTGACTGTTATAAGTTAATAATGGTTACTCTGTTTTAAATGGGCACATTTCTAAGTTCATGTAATGAATTTTAATAATTATTTGATTGGTATAATTATGTCACTAGTTTCACACGTTTTGATTAATGTTCTTTCCTTCAGTTATGTTGTGTCTCTGTCATGTTGTTGCACCTAACCTGAATTTCTCTTTTGGAGATATTAAAGTATACTTGAACTTGAGCTTGAACTTGAACTTGATAGTGAGAAAAATGGTATGCCATCCATGCGCTCACGATCTAGTGTGGAAATGGAGTGCCATCCATACACTGACAACATTGTCTTTGAAGATAAGAAGACGTAGTAAGAAAGAAAAAAGGGGTGCTGGGCATAGTAGGCCCCATAGTAGGGTATAGGTAGGGCATATTAGGGCACAGTAGGGTGTCACTCACTTGAAGGTGAGAATCACTCACCGTCTCTGCTCAACATAACAACACAATAACATCAACTTTAGTTTGACATTTCTGGTACTTTCTATAAAATACGCGATGTTTCTAACTTATTAATGTTGTAAACTACAAACCAGGGTTGCTTAACGTTTTTTAGTGTACCTTTTGTTCGTCAGGCAGACTGTTCATTGCTTTGCTCTCTCTCTCTCTCTCTCTCTCTCTCTCTCTCTCTCTCTCTCTCTCTCTCTCTCTCTCTCCAATACAGTGCTAGAGGGACAGCATCAACTCCTGTCCCTCTAGCACTGTATCAGTGAGCTCATGGAGTGATCTGCCCTTAATTTTATGAAGTTCTACTAAAGCTTAAGTGGGGAACTACACGTTGTTACTTTCTAAATTCAGTAAACCGATTGACTGAATTTACAAAGTAACAACGTTTAGTTTCTGACACGAACCAGAAGGGTGCGCACAATGAAAATAAAGTAAACCCACTCTAGCTAACACCCCAACAACACAAACACAATGATTTCAAGTAGGCGTAAAAGCGACAATGCAATTTATTTAAAATCAAATCAATATTTATTTCACACAATTAAACCACCAAATAAACAAACCCCAGGCGAATTAACACAATAAATAAACAATGTCCCGTTACAAACTATTACACACCAATAATAATGTCCCAATAATATAATACAACCTCCACCTAATAACCCATTCAAAAATAAATGTTGAAACAAAAGAAACTAAGAAAGGGAAACAACAGCTGAAGGCTTACTAAATTATTTCTTTTAAAAAAAACTGACTTCTTTCCGTTTAACTTATTACATCAATATCAAAAAAAGAATAGATGGCACA
Organism: Phymorhynchus buccinoides; assembly: GCA_017654935.2. NCBI lineage: Eukaryota > Metazoa > Mollusca > Gastropoda > Neogastropoda > Raphitomidae > Phymorhynchus > Phymorhynchus buccinoides. Next base: position 9,537 of record JAGGCT020003789.1, read on the forward strand.
GGAATAGCTCAAGGCCAGATCACATACAATGGTGCCAAACAAATCACCAAACTAAAGCAGTGACCCACCTACCCAACTAAACCCCTGCCAACTATTATTACAATTAAATATATTTAGAAAGAACAGATGGTTTGAGTATAGAAAAAGACCAGATCACACACAAAGTTGTGAAACAATTATGATCTGTCTTTCCAACTAAAACTTCCACCAACTATTATAATTACAACTGAATATATCTAGGAAAGAACAGATGGTTTGAGTATAATTCAAGACCAGATCACACACAAAGGTGTTAAACAATAATGATCAGTCTTTCCAACTAAAACTCCCACCAACTGTTATAATTACAATTAAATCCTAACTGGAAATTCTCCCTTCACCCAAAGTGAATGAACCTAATATAACAAAATTAAAGAAATAAGTACTTAACACTAGTAATTATTCATCCACCCCACAAGAGTGAACAAGTACCAAACGCCCAAAAAGCATCACTAAAAACTACACGCTGAAAATGGCTAAACCCAACTTCACCACCAAAGCAACAACCCCACTGGTAAACAACCACAACAAAATGAGGCTTGTTTAAGCAAATGTTAAATCTAATTAGTTACGGTCCTTGCAGTGAAAAGGCTACTTTGCCTGTCACTGTTCAAGGGCAATAACCCACTAACAAAATACCCCCGTCCCAATTAAACTATTAATAAAGTGTAGGGAAATCACCTCACACACACTACTACTGTGTCCCTTCACACCAAATCACAAATGTAGGGAAATACCCCACACTTTAAATAAATTCCCTCACGCCAAGTTACCGCTGTGGCGACAACTTAAAGTTAGCTTAATTTGATATTTGGCACAACCGCACTATGCCTTATAGTTAGTTGAAAAAATTGAACAAGAAGTTCAGTGCGCCAACAACCTCTTTCTCACTCCTTGCAGAAGGGGGCAGCACCACTGTCACAATTAGAAAGTCTCCCTCTCCCCGAATGGCGTCTCTCCACTTCAGCCCCGCGGCCCTTTAAGTAATAGACGGCTGACGTCCCACAACTGAGAGCCTGTTTAAAACAAAAATAAAACTATTTTAACCCTATGTCCTTATTAAACTAATCTTCGAAATTTCCCCCTTTATCTCCGCATAGCCGGACACCACTGTATCAATTAAATCAAAACATCCCAATTACTGTTCACGTAACTATACAATCCACTAACGCACAGACGTGACCTAAAAATAACTAGCCTGACAAACTTTTTGCTTGTCACTTCCCAATCACAGAAACAAACACGTAGTCTGTCTCCAAATGACATGAACCCACAATTCTCGTGCAGCACAAGTTATGTTATGTGCTCACAACCCAATTCCTATCTCTCTTCTCCTGTAACACATAACGGAGCAAAACCAATTGCATTAAAACAACACCAACTAAAATTTATCATTTAAAATCTCTAGGCCTATCTCTCTCCAGTTTCCTTCTCTCTTTCTACACATTAACACTTTATTCTATTATTTAAACCTGTGCCGACAATGACTTAGCAGCTCTGCTTATTCCAAACAGGTTTCATTTGTTTTAGGTGTAGAACCCTGTGTGTACCAACCTCTGGCCTAACTTGGAACAGTTACTACAATACCCAACATTACGCCAGTGTGGTTGCGTGTAAGGGGAAACTAAATTCATGGTTGGACTTGGCTCATGAATTAGTAACGAACAACACAACATGAAATATTTACTTGGCCTACAACACATCCCCCACCCCACACTAGGACATATGGAAACCTGCAATGACGACTCGGCTACTGTCTTTTTAAAACGAGTCAACTTATTCCACCCCACAAAATCTGTCCCCTGCCTACTGTGGCGTTGTTGTGGTGTCATGTTTTTACACATTCATTCATTTAATTTAGAAATATTTAAAAATATTATGTTTACACATCCACACTTTACATTTAGCTATGCACATATCACAGCGTCAACCTCAAATTTGGTTTGGCAAACCAACTACATT
>JAGGCT020003790.1:0-11533 GCA_017654935.2 Phymorhynchus buccinoides
AACGGATTCGGAAAAAGAAAATATGAAAGCTGTTGCCATTATTATGTAGGATCGTGCCAATGTCATCTGTCTTATTCCTGGCATTGTTAATATTCAGATAGCCGATACGAAGACCATGTTTAACTGGCCAAGTGTTTAACGTTGCAGACATAATTAAACCTATGAATAGCAACGGCAATACAAAAATGTTCAGACTGGGAAAATATGCACAAGTTATGCAATAGAAAAAACAATACCAATATCAATCAAAAGCAAAAATAATGTAACAACAAAAATAAAGCGAACAAATCCTCAAAAAAACTAGGATAATAATAATATAATCACGGGTTAGGGGTTAATAACAAACGAAATTCCACTCAAACAAATAAGATCGTACAGGGACGCCTTTCCAAACAATTCATATAATCAAGCACAGTTCAGCCAAAAGTTCATTCAATTTCACTATCATAACATTAAAACTCAGCTCACTCAAACAAAAAAACAAAAACAAAACAAAAACAAAAAAGTAAAAAAAAAAAAAAAAAAAAGATATTATGAAAACACTAAGTATTGAGGAAATCTGATTATTTACTATAAAGAAAAAAAGCACCGATTATTGCGACAATAGTAACACACTGAGTACGGTCATCAAGAATCTCAGTCCGTTATTCAAAAAGTCAGCCAAGAAAAGCAGAATCCAAAACACATGTCAAATGTTCAAGGTCCGATGTCGCAATATTATGCACATCTCTTTCATACATGTAACCAACAATTACTAACAGAAATATACACTCGCACGCGCGCACCCTCATGCGTGTACAGACAAAAATGTATGCACACGCGTGCTGCTGGTGCACACCCACACAAACGACACCCACACCACACGACACACACGAAACGAAAACACACACACACACACAAACACACACACACACCACACACACACACACACCCACACACACACACACACACATATACACACACACAAAGTGCCGTGCACTTGCGCGCACACTAGATCCATTACACACAAACGCACATGCACACACCATCGGCTTTGCAATTCAGTAGACCTACCTCCTAATCAGGCAGTAAAATTGATATAACAATGATGTAGCTGTAAACTACAAACTGGAAAAACACAGCTGCATTCAACGCATGAAATAATCGTAGTAGACAACATTTAGTAATAAACATGGTGTAAATTTTTTCTTTACATCTATTTTAGCGGGTTGTAGTTAGTTCAGTCTCTCTCCATTTCTCCTCATTCTCCCACATCCCACTCTTCCTTCGCACTCTCTCCGCTTTCAACGCACCCCCCCCCCCCCACACACACACACACAAACACATGTCGCACTATAGCATTGTAGAAGCTTACTACAGATACTAGCTTCGTTGATAATGTTATCCTTTCTTAAAGGAGATGCGCACCAAGCGTAGACGAGTCTCTGGATGCATTTTTGAATAAATTAATAAGCTTATGGCACAAAAGTTCATAAAAATCTTTTTACCCAAAAAAAAAAAAAAAAATTAAATAAAACAAAAAAAAAAACATCAAATAAAAATAAAGGGACATAATTTTTGTTTCAAAAAATGTGCTTGGCATACTTAACCACACACACACAAACACACACAAACACACGCACACAAAGCACGCGCGCGACCAACACACAAAGCAAGCGCCGCGCGCACAACACACTTTATACAGCACAATGACTCACAAATTTGAAATACACGGGTGTTGACACGTTGGCTTGTTTTTGTTTCCTTGATGAATCCAGCACATTGTGAAAACAACAGTCTACAGAGACGGAGAATGTTTCATTGAACGCTTTTCATTGGCACGTGAAAGACTTATGCTCCGCGTGTTAAACAAACACACACACACACACAACACACACACACACACACACAACACACACACAAACACAAACACAACTACACACAAACACACACCGTCGCAAAAAGAAGAGTGTTGCCAAGGTATGAAATAGTTGTTGTTTTAAATAAAAGCTTGACAATACCCAGAATAGCACTTCAAAATGTCTCCCACTGTGCCTGCCCAGTGGTGCCCAACTGATTTGAAGCTATGGTTTTGTTTTCGGGCTACAGGCTACAGTCTGTTTTGATAATTATAACGGCTTCAAGGTCAAATATATACACAGGTTAAGGTCAAGTGGCTTTGAAGTGTCTCCAACTGCATTCCTTACTTCATACTGATCAAGAATATACATGGTTATGTTGGTGTAAACCCAATGGTGTCTGAACTACAGCCACAGATAAAAAAAAGAAGTTCAACAGTCAAGGTCAAGGTCATTAGGATCATCAATGCTCACACCACCACACAACATTTGAAGCAGTTCTCTTTACCGGTTCATGAGTTACAGGGCGAACACACAATTGTTTGTTGCAAATGGTCCAGGTCTTCACAATAGAGTCACCAGAATAGCACTTCAAAATGTCTCCCACTGTATCTGCCCAGTGATGCTGATCGTGAATATATATGGTTTAAAGTGGTCTACAGCCAACTGTTTTCAAGCTATGGTTATTTGGTTTCGGGTCATTTGCTCCCATGCACGTAGGTAGCGTGCATGGAGGGGACATGCTTCATAGCTCCAAAACTGAATGGAACTTTTCAAATGTCGATAATGTTGGCAGTTTCGAGTATTAAACTGTTGTCAGTAAATGCTTTATATGTCAAAACTCTCCGCAACATGTCACTGCTTTGTTGTCAACGTATTTTAACGAAATGCATCATAAGCTTACACATAGGCAACTAAATGCATTGACAATAATAATTTCCTCAGTGGATTCAAAGATTAAAACAGAAGACTGAAACAACAAGCTTCACACATTATCAACCCCTTAAAATATCAACCTGAATCCATTGCAGCCTGACATGTCTGAGAGCATGCCCCCACCAAGGAGTGCCATTCAATTGGAATTTGCTTAGAAGCTTTAAAATGTTCACAAACCATTAGTGAGCAAAAGGTAGTTGAAAAGTAGTACTGTTTACGTTCAATTTTTGGTCGGCATTAAATAAAGACACAAAGAATATGAAGACACTTTGGTCCGTTTATAACTAACATTCAAAACAAAAAATAAGTTTTCATAAATATTCCAATCGCCAAATGTTCCGATTACTTTGAAATAATGGGTAATGTATACAAGTAGGTCCCTGTACAGTAATCTTTATTTGTTTTTCTTTTGTGCTTTCTACACTTTAACTGTTTTTAATCATTCTGAATGCTGTTTACAGACTGTGGAAAAGGGGAGCAGTAGTCTACCCATCGATTTGTTGCTACAGGTAAGGTCAGGTGTGTGGGTTCTTTGCACAGAAGGTGCACGATACATGCATTACAGCAGTGAATCACAGTGTGATCAATTAAAAAATGTCTTCTTTTTAGTTTAAAACAGTCATAAATCGTAGAGCCCATTAACTTCATTGACACAAATTGCGTGCATACTAGCACGGACTCGCAAGCTTGCTCAAAATAGATACATTCACACAATTAGGCTACACATATACAGACAGAAATTCAATTATACAATCATGCACGAACACGCACACAAAAACACACACACACACATGCGCGTGCGCACGCACACGCACGCACACGCACACGCACGCACGCACGCACGCACACACACACACACACACACACACACACACACACACACACATACACACACGAGCGAGAGAGAGAGAGAGAGAGAGAGAGAGAGAGAGAGAGAGAGAGAGAGAGAGAGAGAGAGAGAGAGAGAGAGAGAGAGAGAGAGAGAGACAGAGAGAGAGAGACAGAGAGAGAGAGAGAGAGAGAGAGAGAGAGAGAGAGAGAGAGAGAGAGAGAGAGAGAGAGAGAGAGAGAGAGAGAGAGAGAGAGAGAGAGAGAGAGAGAGAGAGAGAGAGAGATGCCTTCTGACAGGAGCATAAAATGAATAGTAAACAGAGTGAAGAAAACAGGCTCTAGTCTGGTTGCACCATTCAGGTTAGAGGCGACAACAAGAAAATGACAGACTTGAAGATGACCCTGTCTAAGTCCACTTACCGGTCAGCTAGCAGTCCGGAGAGCAAGGACCATTCTGAGAAGAACACTTGGGATGACCTAAACCGACCTTATAGAACTGTGGCTGATTCAATCAAGAGCTTCGGTGATCCCGTCGTCTTTGCTTTCGGGTGTTTTGGGAATGTGGTGATCATTCTGATCATGTCCCGCCATCCTCCGTCCACTTATAAAGTTTTCTTCACTCTGTTGACTGTGTCTGATCAGTTAGTGCTCCTAACGGGTCAATTGGATCGGTTGATGAACTTTAGATATAACTCCTTTCAATGCAAAATGAATAAACTGATACTTCACGCAGCATCACCAGTGTCTTCCTGGATGCTGGTGTCACTCACTATGCTCAGAGCTGCTTCTGTGTTTTGGCCACATCGTGTCGGTGCTGTGTGGACCAAGACAAAGTCACTAATTACTGCTTGTTTATTAGTCACCATATTCTTTGCGATGAATTGCCACGTTCTTATCAACTTCTATGTCGACACAAATGGAAACTGCTGGCTATACAGTGATAGACAAGAGCCATTTCTGTGGACACGCCAATTACTCACTCGTGTCTTCCCTTCCATATTGTTGGTCATCAGCGACAGTGTTCTGGTGTGGTCACTGGTCAGATCTGTCAGAATCAACAAACATCTGTCAACCCAACATGGCAGCCAGGATTCCAGACGACAGAAAGTGTCTTCACTGACTGTCACCTTGATTGCTGCCAGTGTTGGCTTTATCCTGCTCACGACACCTCTCACGGTATGCTTTATAGTGGAGAAACACGTGGACTGGAGTGACCCCATTGAAAACGGTCAGTTCATGATTTTATCGAATGCCAGCTGGATCTTGTGGTACTCCAACAGCTCTGTCAACTTCTACCTGTACTGTTTCACTGATCATAAGTTTAGGGCAGAGGTTAGAACAATGGTTCGACAGTTTATCGGTCTATGTCATAAGACTAAAATGATTAATTCACCAACAATGAAACCTGATATTGTCAAACCAGGAAACGATTAAGAACGCCTTGGTGTTGATCTCTTCGGTGGAGCAACAGGTTGCGAGATCTTGAGGGGCTTAGAGCTTGGTCTGAAAGAAGGATAAGCACTTAACGTCCCTTGCTTTGAAAACTGATTATATGGTCTGCCATTTTGCTTAGTCTTGATTGATAATCAAATTAACGTCATCTGGCCTGGAACAGGCACATGTGGGACATTAATAGATATAAAGATGGTGGGACGATTCTGGAGGTACTGCAACACCAGGAAAGTCCCGAATTTTTAATCAATTAAGATATTACCACAAGCTAAAATAATATTCCATTTTGTTTAGTGTTGCCTCGCCTTGAGTTTGTTGTACAATTTAATTAATCATATCTTTATAAATTAAAAACTCGGGATTTCCCTGGTATTGCAGTACCTCCAGGATCGTCCCACCATCTTTATATCTATTAGTGTCCCGCATGTGCCTGTTCCAGGCCGGAGGACGTTATTTGGATCACCTCGTTGTGGATCACCTCAGCAGCCAGCACCCCTCCATCAAATTTACCAGAGAAGTGGAGGAAGGCGGTCGCATGCCAGGCTCGACACCCTCATCTCACGACAAGATGATGCCCTGAATTTCAGCGTGTATGGAAAGCCACCCACACAGATCAATACCTCCAGTTTGATAGTCATCAGCCTTTGGAGCACAAACTGGGGGTCATCCGGACTCTGACACATCGAGCGAAGACCTAACAACAGAATTCCCGAACCAGGAACACCACCACCTGGAATAAGTCCTGTCCATCTGAGGGTACCCCAAGTGGACATGGAATAAACCCGGGAGCAAGAAGATCACTCCCCACCCCTCTAACCAACGGCCAGATACATAGAGTACGAAAGAGGGAAATAAGAGTGTCAGGATTTGGCTGGGCTAGTCTACTAACGCAATGAGATTCGTTCTTACTTCATTAGTATTAATTGAAGCTTAGGCCAAGCCCAAATCCTGACAAGGCACGGTGTGCTCAGACTGTGCATTGTTCAATCGAAACTTTGATGTGTCTGGCACCGTGCCCTAAGAGAGAGAAACAGATAGAAAAGAAAAAGGAAGACACGAGGCCGAAAAGATGCTCTCCTTCTTTAGTCTGCCGCGGACATGTCTCCATCCCGTATGTCCGGGGCACGACAGAGGCTTTAAGCCGTCATATCAGGAAGTGCAGGGTCTCTGTCCACAGCAAGCCATGTAATTTCATCCGCAGCAAGCTTGTGGCCCCCAAGGACAAAACCGACAGCTCGATCAGTCGGGGGTCATCTACCGCATTGATTGGAAGAACTGTGACAAGGGGGTGTATATATCGGAGAGACAGAAAGAAGCCTCAGAAAGAGATTCCCAGATCATAAACGGGAGTCTTCACCAGTTGCGTCCCACATGGACAACTATGACCACCAATTCTCCCCCGACAACATCGCTGTGCTGGACCGAGACAGCAGATGGTTCCAGAGAGGGGTGAAGGAGGCCATCCACATCACTGTGCTGGACCGAGACAGCAGATGGTTCCAGAGAGGGGTGAAGGAGGCCATCCAAATCGTGGCCGCCAAGCCCACGCTGAACCGTGACCGTGGGAGACACATCCTGCCCTCGGCATATTCTCCCCTAGTTCAGTCATGCGCCATGGGTGCAGCCTTGAGTTGTACTCACGATCGCGTGCACTGAACCGCCAGTGGCCTCCCTGCAGACGACGCTGAAGAAGGGAGCAAGACGCCCCCAAAAGCTCCGAAGTAAGCTTATTTATTTTGCTTGAGTGTTTTTGGTTAAAAATGTTCTACATGTGCCTGTGAAATTTAGCGTGTAAAGGAAAGCCACCCAAACAGATCAATACCTCCAGTTTGATGGTCACCAGCCTTTGGAGCACAAACTGGGGGTCATCCGGACTCTGTGCACATCGAGTGAAGACCATCTGCTCCACACCAGAAGTCCTGAACCAGGAACACCACCACCTGGAAGAAGTCCTGTCCATCTCAGGGTTCTCCAAGTGGAGCAAGAAGAGCACGCCCCACCCCTCTAACCAACGCCAGACCCGCCGCCGCGGACATGTCTCCATCCCATATGTCCGGGGCACTACAGAGGCTGTAAGTCGTCAGATCAGGAAGTGCGGGGTCTCTGGCCACAGCAAGCCATGCAATTTTAACTAGACAGTAGTCTCGTACGGGCCATGGCTCATAAAATGTAAAACAAGGGTGTGTGTGGCGGCACGGATTGTCTCCGCTGCACTGATTGTCTCCCGATAATTCTCACCCGATAACATCACTGTGCTGGACTGAGACAGCAGATGGTTCCAGAGAGGGGTGAAGGAGGCCATCCACATCACTGTGCTGGATCGAGACAGTAGATGGTTCCAGCCCACGCTGAACCGGGACTGTGGGAGACACATCCTGCCCTCGGCATATTCTCCCCTAGTTCAGTCATGCGCCATGGGTGCAGCCTTGAGTTGTAGGCTTACTCACGATCGCGTGCACTGAACCGCCAGTGGCCTCCCTGCAGACGACGCTGACGAAGGGAGCAAGACGCCCCCAAAAGCTCCGAAGTAAGCTTATTTATTTTGCTTGAGTGTTTTTGGTTAAAAATGTTCTAATAAAAGAAATGTTGCGGTCTCGTTAGATAAAAATCCCAACGTCTTGAAAGAGAATAAATGTATCAAACTGCAAAGTCCTAATAACTAATATTATTGAAGACTTTAAATTGATCCTTGCTGTACAGCAAACTACGTTATATTCTGACGACTCTGCAATTGAAGATCTGTCAGATTCAGATTCAGTTTATTTTAGTGAAGTTGAAAAGTTTGTTCTTGGTGTAAAATCCACCATCTGGATTGGAATATGGTCAAAACAAAATAAATGTTAATTGATTTTCGCAGACCCGCTCCTGTTCCGATGCTTGTGTTTGATGGCGAGCATTAGAACAGGAAGTGGGTAATGCAAAACATCAATCAACATATCTTTTGTTTTACGACATTCAAATCCTAATACAGTGGAGTACATGTAACACAAAACTGGATAACTTGAAATATCGGTTAACGTACAAAAATCTGTTTGAAACCCCTCTTTATTCAGGGTTTCTGAAAACGTAGAGATTGTGCGTATTTACGCACTAATCACCCCCTAGAATCTCAAACTATGAGTGAGATTTACGTCTTCAAATCTCAAGTAGGAGGTGAGGTGACGCATTCAACTGATGATTTATGCAATAAGACAGTCGTTCCTTTTCAGTAAGCCAACGACTTTGCTCTTACTTCAGTTGTCTACTAGACACATCTTGGCTACTGCCACAAGCAGGATCTACTAACCTAGATCTAAATTTCTTAAAAGATCGTGCAGAAGCTGCCAGAACGCAGTAAGCATCGAAAAGTCATTGCTCATTGGCAGACCCTTTTCTCAAAACCCAATAAAATGAATTAAAACACTTGATATTTCTCTCATCAACATACCACTAGTCTGGCCAGTGTAGGCCTAAAAGAAAACCTGAATACAAAGAAGAAGAAACAGCTTGTTCCTCAAAAACAAAAACAAGCACGCACACAAAATAAAAACAGTGATCATTGGGGTGTGGGGGGGGGGGGGGGGGGGGGTGTGAGTGAACGTGTGCCTGTGCATGTGCATGTATGTGTAAGTGCCGTACGCAGGAAGTGGGATGGAATTTATCCTAAGCTTTTCTCTTGACCCTTTACAATTAAAACTGGGGGTGAAAATACCCATTAAAACTGTAAACAGGGGGTGAGTGTAGGGGAAGTGGCCCATACGAGGCTGGTTCTTAAATTGGGCCACCCCTCTGCAGCTTTTTCTAGGGGAGAGTCATCAAGAGTGAAGCACTGGTTTGAATGCTGGAAGCAAATTGGCAGAATGGACAAACGTAGAAGCCTCCACAATGCAATGGGAGAAAAACAGACCCACTTTTCAGTTTTGCAACATTGTTGACTATCTTTGTGCATGCACTACATAAGCTCTGGCTTCTGAACAAAATTTGTTTTCGAAAATATGTTTGCTCAGGCGGGTTTAGTGTCCTGTTTTGACATTATTTAACCCAAATCTTAAAGTCATTGTATACCATAATTATGTTGGACAGCAAGTCTTTATGTTAGACACACTATCGTGGGACATTGCATGTTCCTATGTTGAGCATAGCGGCTCAATATAGGAACAGGGTGGCTCAGCATAGGAACAGCGGTTGCTAGCATCACTTCTAAGTCTTTACAGACTGAGTTGCTGCCTGTTTACATTAAAGTAATTATCGTAGATTCTTCTTTGTCAGATTACAACATTCATAACTACGAATAAGATTTTTTTTAAAGTATGTCAGCGTGTTTGTTTGAAAACCATTAGCTCAAATCCAAAAACTATTTGCATAGACCCTTATCACTAAATGTATGTTTTGATCCGCATCATCCACGGAATGCTGTCAAGCACATTTTGAAGTCTAGTGTAAACATACGCTATAGGAGTATTCAGTGTCTCAGACATTTTGGCAACATAACTCAAAAGGTTATTGGCTATACCCCAAGAAGCATAACTCTCTTCATCAACATCACTCAAGGAGTGCGGTGAGGCACAGTTTGACAGTGCAAACATCTTCCAAATTCCCACTTACCATGCACAACTCTCTTCATCAGCATCACTCAAGAAGTGTGGTGAGGCACATTTTGACAGTGCAAACATCTTCCAAATTCCCACTTACCATGCACAACTCTCTTCATCAGCATCCCTCAAGGAGTGTGGTGAGGCACATTTTGACAGTGCAAACATCTTCCAAATACCCACTTACCATGCACAACTCTCTTCATCAGCATCACTCAAGGAGTGTGGTGAGGCACATTTTGACAGTGCAAACATCTTCCAAATTCCCACTTACCATGCACAACTCTCTTCATCAGCATCACTCAAGGAGTGTGGTGAGGCACATTTTGACAGTGCAAACATCTTCCAAATACCCACTTACCATGCACAACTCTCTTCATCAGCATCACTCAAGGAGTGTGGTGAGGCACATTTTGACAGTGCAAACATCTTCCAAATGACCCACTTACCATGCACAACTCTCTTCATCAGCATCCCTCAAGGAGTGTGGTGAGGCACATTTTGACAGTGCAAACATCTTCCAAATTCCCACTTACCATGCACAACTCTCTTCATCAGCATCACTCAAGGAGTGTGGTGAGGCACATTTTGACAGTGCAAACATCTTCCAAATACCCACTTACCATGCACAACTCTCTTCATCAGCATCCCTCAAGGAGTGTGGTGAGGCACACTTTGACAGTGCAAACATCTTCCAAATTCCCACTTACCATGCACAACTCTCTTCATCAGCATCCCTCAAGGAGTGTGGTGAGGCACATTTTGACAGTGCAAACATCTTCCAAATTCCCACTTACCATGCACAACTCTCTTCATCAGCATCACTCAAGGAGTGTGGTGAGGCACATTTTGACAGTGCAAACATCTTCCAAATTCCCACTTACCATGCACAACTCTCTTCATCAGCATCACTCAAGGAGTGTGGTGAGGCACATTTTGACAGTGCAAACATCTTCCAAATACCCACTTACCATGCACAACTCTCTTCATCAGCATCACTCAAGAAGTGTGGTGAGGCACATTTTGACAGTGCAAACATCTTCCAAATTCCCACTTACCATGCACAACTCTCTTCATCAGCATCTTGGTGAGGCACATTTTGACATGCACATTACCATGCACAACTCTCTTCATCAGCATCCCTCAAGGAGTGTGGTCAGTTTGACAGTGCAAACATCTTCCAAATACCCACTTACCATGCATAACTCTCTTCAAGCATCACTCAAGAAGTGTGGTGAGGCACATTTTGACAGTGCAAACATCTTCCAAATTCCCACTTACCATGCAAAACTCTCTTCATCAGCATCCCTCAAGGAGTGTGGTGAGGCACATTTTGACAGTGCCAACATCTTCCAAATTCCCACTTACCATGCACAACTCTCTTCATCAGCATCCCTCAAGGAGTGTGGTGAGGCACAGTTTGACAGTGCGGACATCTTCCAAATTCCCACTTACCATGCACAACTCTCTGTTCCTATAATCTGTTTTAAGCCTTTTGCAAAGTGAAAGCAAACGAGAGTAATTGATCATTTATTCATACAGTGCTTCATGCACACATTCTGCTCTCATCTGTGTCCTGTACTCATGTCTTCTTTTTTCTTGATCATAGGAAGTCTCAGGAATAGACACGCCAACTGTTTCTACTTTAATGTTTGTATTCTAATTCAAACATTAAATCTGAGGGTAGCTTTGATCTAAACCATGCTTGCTGTCTCCCTCCTCTCCTCCTTTCTTTCGTGTTATTTTGATACAGCTTTTTTCTGTCGGTAATTTTGTTTTATTTTATGAAGCTTCATTGTTCAAATTTTGTATACTAGAGGTAGCAGCAAGAGAAAAACGTAAAGAGGATTCCTGTTGATAAAGAAATGTTTTATATGTGCAAGCGTAAACTTTTGTTTTCTAAAG
>JAGGCT020003791.1:2500-11531 GCA_017654935.2 Phymorhynchus buccinoides
GCCATAGCCCCTCACCAGGGAGTAATGCAATAGAACATAGGCATACTCAGACATGATACATGATAAGTACACATACAGCTACAAATAAGCATAACATGTGGGAATCATCAACCTCTAACTGCATAAGGTAGACCTGATTTTGAAGGTTTTATGCCAATAAACTGCAAACGTTTTAACAACTTGTCCATTGGTTGACGACATTAACATAATTTATAATCTAAGTAAAGACGGTTGGCTGTAATACTTCTGAGGTATTAACTGAAAACCTCAGATCACTCAATACAGGACAAGAAAAAACAAAATGTTTTCATTTTCTGTGGCACATAATTTACATAATGAACAAATAAGAGAGAGACAGAGAAAGAGAGAAAAGAGACTTAATCACAAGAGACACGGACAGAGACACCTGAGACACAAAGTTCAAAGAACGAAAGAAAATCCTAACCTGCACAGACGATAAGGTAAAACAGGGGATGATATTGAAAAATAATAAGTCCATTGAAAAATCTATGGAAACGTTAACTGATAGACTTCTGAAACAAATGTACCAACTCAATTACTATCCAATGACCAGTGTCTAATTAATGTACATTGATTTTATGAACGACCATAAACTACTTTTTTTTTCTAGTCCACGTTATTGTTTTAAATTTGCTCTACAACGTTGCTGTACTTCTCTTGTCTAAACTAGTGTTTTTATTTCAACATAAAGGCAGAAACTATGAGAAAAATCTGGTGACTATTCAGTTGTGCCGAAACATTATGCAGGCAATGTTTTTTTTATCAATGATTATGGGAATTTAGTTTGTGTAGCACAAACTGTTTTGGTTCAAAATGTTGCCTGTTACAGAATATGTGTAACGAATTAGGAACATTGATGTGTGAACAAGACATTCGCTTCCACTTTTGAAATTGCAAAATCTCAATTTTTGTTTTCATCGTTTAACACTGAGATAACTGAACTATTTATACATTTTGTAAGATTTTTGTACATACAAAAAAACATCTTGTTTACAATTGTATCTAACAAAAAAATGTGTGTATTTGCTTGTGTGTGCGTGCATGGGTGCATGTGTGTGTGTGTGTGTATATATGTGTGTCTGTGTGTGTGTGTGTGTGTGTGTGTTTTTGTGTGTGTGTGTGTGTGTGTTTTTGTGTGTGTGTGTGTGTGTGTGTGTGTGTGTGTGTGTGTGTGTGTGTGTGTGTGTGTGTGTGTGTGTGTGTGTGTGTGTTTGTGTACGTGTGTGTGTGTGTGTGTGTGTGTGTGTGTGTGTGTGTTTGTTTGTGTAAGTGTGTGTGTGTGTGTGTATGTGTTGTTGTTGTTCTTGTTGTTTTTGGGAGAGGGGGTGTTTTTTGCTGTTGCTGTGTGTTTGTTTCAAGACAAAATCAGCCCTTCCAACGAAAGAAAATATTTTTAGAATGCCTGGTTCGAGTTAATTACATAGACACAAACAATCAAATCAATATTAATCTAATGGCTGTTTCATTATTTAAAAACACCGATCCTGGAGAATAGCTTGTACATATGATATAGTTATGGTCCGATATACAGCATGTGTTCTTGTTTGTGACTGTATAAAAGTTTACATTAAATCAAACATTTAATAATTATGATTTTCTTTCTCTAGCTTTTCTTTTAACTCCATATTATTATGAAACGCCTATGACATTGAAACATAGAGCATCATTATACACGCAACGAGCTTGCAATATCATGTTTCGGGCTTTTATTAAACATTTAAGTCACCATGTTCTTAATTATTATTACTACCAAGGTGGTTTGATTTCCAGCAAAATTAAATTATCATTACAAGTGGATGGCATGTGTCCTTTGCCTGTGCTCGTGTGTATCTAAGTGCGTAAGTGTAAGTACTGTATATATTCAGTGATGTGCATAGGCCCCAGTCATAGGTCATTGACCTATTAAAATTGAAAATGTCCTGTTGTGTTCTCCCCTGTCAGGACAAATGTCTGATTACATTTTTTGCACTGGCAGGCTTTGTCTTATTGATTTTTGCAAGAGCCAGGACATTGTCCTATATTGATTTATCTCGTCTCAGGACAGTTTGTCCAACCACTTTTCGATCCTCGGTACTGACACTGTTATATTATGTATTTGTGAATAATTATGCATGCTATCCCCAAGGATCGCTATCCCAAGGACCTCAATACACAATGTTATAATGCAACGATCACAGTCTGTCAACAACGATAACGTTTTTTTTACAGTACTGACATCCCTCCCTCATTCCCAACACACACATACACACACACACACACACACACACACACACACACACACACACACACACACACACACACACACACACACACACACTCGCAGCTATACCTACATATTCTTTGAAATCTGCCATGTGTTTTAATTAATATTCTTAGGAACCATCAAAACAAACTATAATTCATTGTAAAAAAGAAGCCTTCCTCTTCCAACCCCTCCCCTCCCCCTCCCCCTCCCCGCAGACAAACACACACAAACACACGCGTGCATTCGCGAACACACAATTGATACACACGCGCAATGTGCACACAACACATAATATACACACGCACGTGCATACATACACACACACACACACACACAAACACCAAAACGCGTCTGCGCACACACGCACACACACACACACACACACACAGACACACACACACACACACACACACACTATCCCCCTACCCTTCCTCTTAATCATTAAAACCACGTTTTTCGCTCCACTGACCTTCTCAAACGACACGCGCTCGCGCAGAGTTTCTGGCTTCTTGACTTGCAGGTGACAATTGAATAAATCTCGGTCATCCACACTTCGGCAAAGTCGGGCTTTATTCGAACTAGACCAGACTGGTTGGTGTTGAGACTTATTGGCGGAGTTGATATCTTGGACTGACTCTGCTGGATTGAATCGCACTCCCACGTCCTCTCGGGGAGGGATATTTCTGCTAGCTCAATACTGTTTGCCGCTGCACACCGACAAGCATTTTAATATTGTCGTCTGTCGGTCGAGTCACGTGACTTTTTAGTGATGACGTCAAGGAGCAGCGATTTTAAACAAAATCACAGAGACAAAAAAGAAAAAAAAGTTGCCTTTCTATGGAATTTTTCAGAGTCACTGAGGCGTATTTTAGGTTGATTTTGTTTTTGTGTGGAACACACACAAAATATTCGTTTTATACTCTTCTATTCCCAGTCTATGGCATTTCAATCACAATGTTTCCATTTCACAGAGACAAAAAAAGTAACTCACTTGTATATTTCAGCCACACCCACGAACTTACATTTAATGTAGGTCCGTGGCCACACCACATGGTTTTCGTCAGCAATCTGAGGCTTGGGTGTTGTCAGTCCGATTTAATAATAATAATAATACTGGTTATTTATAGAGCGCTTAACTCTCTTTGCAGGGAGCTCAAAGCGCTGAACAAAGGCCTAAACACTAACATACAGATAAACATACACATGAACCCTTTCACTGCCAAAGTCACATTTTAGCACCACAGTGATTTGACACCTATGTCACTAAAAGGCATCAAATTGGGGTCTATTATCCAAAGACCCTATTGTCTTAGTTTTGGGAAGTAAGGATAGACCTTATTTTATGTATTTCACAGAAGAATCCACAATACTGCAGATGGATTTTGTTCTCTACTCAGGTAAATTTAATGGACATTTTGGGCTGAAATATGGCTGGCGGAGAAAGGGTTAAAGACAAGCCAAGATGGATGTGGTGAGTAGAATTCAGGCGAATTTGGTATGTCACAAAGCAGGGTGATTTGACAGTGGTACCTGTCTGAGTGGGCTACCAATTATAGATTGGTAGACTGGTGGCAGGCCAATGCCAAGATCTCTGTTGATACTTGATTTATAATGTTGATGGCCTCTTTTCTTTCCCTTCTGAGACTGAGGGTCAAGTTCTGTTTCAAGGGTTGGTATTGGGGGTTTTCTGCTTCCTCAATGTAGTCCTCACTACAGTCAGAACACTTTGTCTGTTTTGTCTGTTGACATGTACTAATTAGTTTCTCAAGGAATTGAGTGATTTGTAGAAAAACCCGTAGCCCATGTCGTTTGAAAGAACGAGCAAGTCTCTGTGTAACACCTTTCACACAGGGAATCTAACAATCTAACAATCTTTAATTAATAGACGATTTTCGGAGAGAAAAAAACATGGGGAGAGCACTTCGTGAAAATTAGAGTTGGTTACCTCCATTACTCGGTCAGATACCATAGCAACAATGCAACAATGGTGTGGAAGCTTGAAACCGCAGGATGCGAGTCAGCGACTTGCAAAAACGTTTTTTTATGGAAACATTAGGGGTGGCAAGTGGCCACAAACTGATAAAACTTGCAAAATGTGACGTAAAAATATAAATGACATAAAGTTTAGAGTGACGCACGGTGTTCTAAGTACTGTATGTCTCCTCAAACACACGAGGCGAGAGCTGATGGTATAGTAACTTCCCCTGTTTGACCGATTGAATTAGGCAAGATCACTCCCACACACCATGAAATCACTCCCCTTAATTATTTCCGAACAATTCCTATTGGTAGCCTACACAGACATGTACCACTATCAATCCACTCTGCACGTGCCACACCAGGGTGTGTAATTATGAGTGGGTCTTAGACAGTCAACACGGGTAGTAGTATGCAAAGTAGGCTAAACAGCCAATTGTTTGGGGAGTTTAATTTACCTTCTAGTACCCGTGTTCACTTTTAGACGCACTCATTCATGATTACGCGCCCAGAATTCTACTCACCATATCCAAATCTGAAAGCCAGCAACACCAAAGCCTTTTGCTGACGAAAACCATGTAATTATGCACAGTAAACAAAAATGGATTTCTGTCAAATTTGGTAGTGCCTTTTGTGTATCATGTGAATAATCCCTTTCAATTTTGTATTTAGTTTCAATTTTGAGTCAGAGACTTTCGCTAAATTAATAAAATAACGGGGGTTTTCTTATTCCCTTTGGTCCTCTCTCTCGAGTTTTTGCATAACAGAACCAATTTTGTTTGCTTGGTTGGTTGGTTGGTTGGTTGGTTTTCTCAAAAGATTTCCTTCTTTAAACCTTCAAACCCGAGTGTAAAACATTAGCAGCCAAACTGCACATTCAAAAGAGCTTCATAATTATACCCTGATGACGATGAAGATGATGATGATGACAGCATTGCTGCTGGTGATGATGGTGGTGCTGGTGATGATGAGTGTTGGTGGTGGTGATGACCATTTCCTGGAATCCCAGGATGAATGGGAAGGAAATCCTTGGCACCATTCTCTCTAATGGCTGTGGTGGCCAACCCAGTCCTCCGCGGCACACCCTGGCATGCTACGCTGAGCATGAGGAAAGAATCCCTGGGTAGATGGGGCTCAAGAGCTTAATTCTCACTGCATGGTGTTAAATGCTAACTTATGTCAAGGTAAATGTAGCACAAAGAATCCCTGTGTAGATGGGACCAGGGACACGTAAATCTCTTTGATGGGACTCAGGGGCTTAATTATCCCTGCATGGTGTTAAATGCTAACGTATGTCAAGGTAAATGTAGCACAGAGAATCCCTGTGCAGATGGAGCTCAGGGGCTTAATTCTCCCTGCATGGTGTTAAATGCTAACGTATGTCAAGGTAAATGTAGCACAGAGAATCCCTGTGTAGATGGGACTCAGGGGCTTAATTCTCCCTGCATGGTGTTAAATGCTAACGTATGTCAAGGTAAATGTAGCACAGAGAATCCCTGTGTAGATGGGGCTCAGGGGCTTAATTCTCCCTGAATGGTGTTAACCCTTTCGCCGCCAGCCATTTTCAGCCAAAAAATACTATTAAACTTAACTGGGTAGACAAAAACAAATCTGCAATATTGGGAATTCTTCTGTGACATATATAGCATTAGGCCAATCCTTACCTCCCAAAATTAAGAAGACAGGGTCTTTGGATAACAGATCCGGATTGGATGCCTTTTAGTGACATGGGTGTTAAACCATTGTGGTGCTAAAATGCGACATTGGCGGTGAAAGGGTTAAATGCTAACGTATGTCACGGTAAATGTAGCACAGAGAATCCCTGTGTAGATGGGACTCAGGGGCTTCATTCTCCCTGCATGGTGTTAAATGCTAACGTATGTCAAGGTAAATGTAGCACAGAGAATCCCTGTGCAGATGGAGCTCATGGGCTTCATTCTCCCTGCATGGTGTTAAATGCTAACGTATGTCAAGGTAAATGTAGCACAGAGAATCCCTGTGTAGATGGGGCTCAGGGGCTTCATTCTCCCTGCATGGTGTTAAATACTAACGTATGTCAAGGTAAATGTAGCACAGAGAATCCCTGTGTAGATGGGGCTCAGGGGCTTCATTCTCCCTGAATGGTGTTAAATGCTAACGTATGTCAAGGTAAATGTAGCACAGAGAATCCCTGGGTAGATGGGGATCAGGGGCTTCATTCTCCCTGAATGGTGTTAACCCTTTCGCCGCCAGCCATTTTCAGCCAAAAAATACTATTAAACTTAACTGGGTAGACAAAAACAAATCTGCAATATTGGGAATTCTTCTGTGACATATATAGCATTAGGCCAATCCTTACCTCCCAAAATTAAGAAGACAGGGTCTTTGGATAACAGATCCGGATTGGATGCCTTTTAGTGACATGGGTGTTAAACCATTGTGGTGCTAAAATGCGACATTGGCGGTGAAAGGGTTAAATGCTAACGTATGTCAAGGTAAATGTAGCACAGAGAATCCCTGTGCAGATGGAGCTCATGGGCTTCATTCTCCCTGCATGGTGTTAAATGCTAACGTATGTCAAGGTAAATGTAGCACAGAGAATCCCTGTGTAGATGGGGCTCAGGGGCTTCATTCTCCCTGCATGGTGTTAAATGCTAACGTATGTCAAGGTAAATGTAGCACAGAGAATCCCTGTGTAGATGGGGCTCAGGGGCTTCATTCTCCCTGAATGGTGTTAAATGCTAACGTATGTCAAGGTAAATGTAGCACAGAGAATCCCTGTGTAGATGGGGCTCAGGGGCTTCATTCTCCCTGAATGGTGTTAAATGCTAACGTATGTCAAGGTAAATGTAGCACAGAGAATCCCTGTGTAGATGGGGCTCAGGGGCTTCATTCTCCCTGCATGGTGTTAAATGCTAACGTATGTCAAGGTAAATGTAGCACAGAGAATCCCTGTGTAGATGGGACTCAGGGGCTTCATTCTCCCTGCATGCTGTTAAATGCTAACGTATGTCAAGGTAAATGTAGCACAGAGAATCCCTGTGTAGATGGGACTCAGGGGCTTCATTCTCCCTGCATGGTGTTAAATGCTAACGTATGTCAAGGTAAATGTAGCACAGAGAATCCCTGTGTTGATGGGACTCAGGGGCTTAATTCTCCCTGAATGGTGTTAAATGCTAACGTATGTCAAGGTAAATGTAGCACAAAATGGATTTGCTTCCCGCGAGTGGGTTAGGCAATGTTCTTACATTTTTGCGGTTGTTTGTACTTATGTTTTCCTTACGTTTTTATTTGTTTGATTGTTTGTTGTTATTGTTATTGTTGTTGTCGTTGTTGTTGCCATGCAATAGCCTGAAGTTGAAGGCCCAATAAGAAAGTGAGAATTGTACAATACATTATTTTCTTACAGTAATAAAACATCATGTTACGGACCAGCCTTTTCCTACAGTAATGAAACATCATGTTACGGACCAGCCTTTTCCTACAGTAATGAAACATCATGTTACGGACCAGCCTTTAGTGAATGACTATACTATGAAGAAGAAGAAGAAAACCCCGCAACACCTTGGTTAAAATTAGCAATATTTCGGTTTATTTTAAAAAAACATTTTTCCAGCTGAAACGTTGACCAACAGACTATACCATGATTCTCAAACTAGCACGTATTAGCACTAACTCTTTGGTGCGTGCTGCAGCTCAAGGGATTAGTTGGCCTTTGGGGACCTTTCCCAACACCAGCTGCCCAAAAGTCCTCATGGCCGATAAAAATATTTGTTAATGAGGAAGTACCCTGGGCAAGGCATTTCCACAATCAATCAATCAAAATTCCCAGCCTAGCTTTCCGGGATAGCGGGTGCCTCCTCTGCTATCCGGAAGTCGTAGTTGGACACGACAGTGTGGCATGCACGTGACATTGGGCGAGGTGTCTGTCTTGTGTAGTGTAGGGGCAATTATGCCTCCTCGCCCGGTGTGGCATTCTCAAAATGGATTTGTTCTCAACATGTCTGCGCATGTGCGAAATCGATCGTGACGTACCATCAAATTTGTATCTTTTGTGTATTCGACACTAAAGTGACCCTAAACCTATCCCTAACCCTATTCCTAACCCTAAACCTATCCCTAACTCTTCGCACATGCGCAGACATGTTGAGAACAAATCCATTTTGAGAATGCCACACTGGTCTGACTGACGTGCTATTCACTATTAATAAAATGGTGACTGTTCTCAAACGTCGTGTAGAGTAGACCCCTGTCCACCGTAATCTGAGTATTGGTGGAAATCAGACTCTTTAACTTCTCTCCAATGCTTTTCATTATCCTGGTACCGTCCGTAATCATGAGTGTGTCTTGAAACAGTTAACACAGGTCGTAGTATGTAAATTAGTCTAAACTGGAAAACAAAAACTGTTGACAGTTCATTCTAATTTGCACGTTACTACCCGTGTTAACTGATTATGACGCACTCGTGATTGCGATACCAGATCTACAGTGTTGAAAGTTTTAACACGGGGCTGGGAGAATCCCCCCCCCCCCCCTACATTTCTCGGTTCATTCAATTTTTCTGTTTTTGCCTTTCTTACAAACATAAAGTGTATTTTATGAACCTTTTCAGTTAATTATCTTTTTGGAATACTAACCCTATCCCTAAACCTGTACCCCCCCCCCCCCCCTATAAGACGGAAAAAACGCAATGAACCACGAACTGTGACAAAATTCACTGCACACATAGGGGGGGGGGGGGGGTAGGGGTAGGGCTAGGGTTAAGTATTCCAAAAAGGTTATTAGCTAAAAAAATTTTGGGAAGAAAGC
>JAGGCT020003792.1:5000-11530 GCA_017654935.2 Phymorhynchus buccinoides
TGTTTGTGTGTGTACATGCGCGTCTGTGTATGTGTGTGTGTCGTGCACGCGCGTGTGCATGTGTGTGTGTGTGTCAAAGCAAGGGAGACAGAGGGAGGGAGGGTAGCAGGGAAGTAGACTGTGTGTCTGTGGACGCATTATGCACACATGTATCTTTGTTAATATCAATGTTGGTCTTCTGGTTCAAGTGCCTGCAGGCATGCATGCTAATGGTGACCCCACCCCACCTCTCCATCCAACAACACACCATTCACTTTCTTCCTGCTTCCTGTTTCCTTGCAGATACTCTCTCTCTCTCTCTCTCTCTCTCTCTCTCTCTCTCTCTCTCTCTCTCTCTCTCTCTCCTCTTTTTGTCTTTCTGTACATACGTGCTGCCACACTTTACAAATTTAATGGGGGGTTTTGTTTTTTTATTAAAGCACAACAAAATCAAACATTTTCAAATAAGTATACACCTAAATTTAAAGGGTAAAAAATAATTTATACTGATTTGAAAGTACAAAAGATACACAGCTAACTTTTGATTTAATAAATTTTAAAAAGGAGAAAGAAAAAAAGAATCATTAAGCACCCTGAATCAACGGGATTAAAATAATGTAATGGAAATGGCACATTTCTTTATGAGAACAGAGCTGCATAATAACACTGCTCAAAACAAGTTAAAGTAAGAATCGAGGCTGCATATGCTTACAAAGGTACTATTAAAGGTAATCAAGCCTGGAAGAAATGCTACAACATTTGAAAATAAACTGTCAAACCATCTTCTGAACCAGGTTCGACCTCATCAGGAAAAAACCAAAATACTGACAGCCAGTAACCGCACCATGTAACACAATATAAACGCATAATTCATGCAGAATATATATTTTTAGCGCAATCTGTAGGATTCTGCAGAGAAAATCAAGATAAAACTCAATGACTCACATTCAAGCTGTGTACATGTCATACTTATGTCATACAGTGTTCACTAAGTTGTGCACCACTTCTGCTGGTAGATACATGGGCCATCAAGTAAACATGTCCCAACAGAGTTCAACTAGAGGAAAGACACAACAGTGAACCTTAACTTTTATTGAGTTGTACACACAACTGGCTGAGCTGAAAAGTTGTTAAAAAAAATATACCAGCACACCAAGTCAGACATTGCTCAAAGCTTCACAAATCAAGTTGAAACATTTCAGATATGAAAGATAATTGTTTTGTTAAACTACGATAGTGTTAAACAGGTACATGGCACGTTCACATTATAGTAAGGATGAAAACACACCAAACATGTAACTACCACTGAAACACAAAGCCAAACAGAACCCCCAAAACCTTAAAGCATTTACATTCTCTTGTGGTTAAGTGAACAGAAAAATGAAGGTTTCGATAATATAAGAACCGCCATATAATGAAAATGTCATTAAAGTGAAATAGAATTAAGGCATTTATAATTACATGAGAATGAAAAAATAAAATTAGACTATGTTTGCATTACCATCATGGAATGGAAATCATCAAAAGTTTAGAAAATATTAATTCACACAATCACGATTTTGAAAATACATGCATCAGTCAAAAGTTAAAAACCATGTTCAGATAAACACGATGATAAATTTCAAAATGAAAGCATATACAATACTTTATAATCATCATGAGAATTGAAAACGAAAGAGCGAAATCAAAAACTTTACATAGTGATGAAATGAAGTAATAACTACACTAAGGTCAGCGCATTTATGATTAATTGACACAATTTTCCGGCATCGCTAACAAAAATGACGGCCTAACACAGATTCGCTCCCCTTGACTGATGATTTCTGATTCCGCGTCCTGACAAACTACTAGGGTGAGGCTGTGAGTTGGGATTCGGAATGAGCAGTGTGAGAGCAATGCCACTACATGTCCAAGAAGATAGGAAGCAAAAATTGTATATTAAGATTCAACTGAAATAGTATTCTAAATATAAAATAAACTTTTGTGAAGTATTCAAACACTGTTGAAATAAAAAAATAAAAATTTTTTTTTTAAACATGTCTAACACAGATTTGCTCCCTTTGACTGCTGATTTCCGATTAAGCGTCCTGACAAACTGGGGTGAGGCTGTGAGTTGGGATTCGGACTGAAGAGTGTTGGACCAATGCCACTGCATGTCCCAGAAAGCATTGTACATTAAGATTCAACTAAAATTTTATTCTAAAACCAAAATAACATTTTGTGAAGTATTCAAAGACTATTAAAATTAAAATTAAAATTAAACCAACAAAAATATGTCAAAACTAAAACCTCAGAAACTGAAGTATTCACGTTTCAATTATGATGGAAGTACAAGCACACTAAATATTTAAACAAATAAACAGCACACACACTCATACACACACACATTCTCTCTCTCACAAACACACACGCATGCACGCACGACACACACACACACACACACACACACAGAGAGAGAGAGACACACACACGCTCATTCACACACACACACACTCATTCACACACACACACACACACACACACACACACACACACACACACACACACACACACACACACACACACACACACACATTCACACACACACACAACACACACACACATACACACACACACACTACAGATCTGGCTGAAGCAGCATGCCAGTGAAGAACGTTAACCATCCGCCACTAAACTTCCTTTCTTCTCTTGTCCCATGATGCCATGACCTCAAGCTGACAGTCTGTCCTGCATGCACGTGATCCACACAGTGACCTGTAGCTCTACCTCTGCCCCACGCTGACAGAACACCAAGGACTTTCTCCCCTACCATAATATCCAGAGCTGCTCTTTTGCTGTTATCATCACAGCCAGTGGTGGAGCTAGCCATGAAGCAGTAGAGACCAGACGCAGGGGCTGTGAACACTCCTGTCTGTGTGTTGTATCCACCACCCAGGTTGGTGATGACTTTACCACACACGATGGTCTGGCGCTGGGTGCAGGTGACACTGCTCGTTAGTGCAGCGTGGAATGCTACCGGCTTGTTGACCTTATCTGAAATCAAGGAAAACCACAAAGACAAATTGTGTCATTTTATGCTACAGAAGATGACACAACATACCATTTCAGAAAGCATTATTAGCCCACATCAGCCCTAACTACTACTACTACTACTACTACATTATTACATCTCAATTTCTTTTAGTAATGATGTATCACAATGCTGAAAATAAGTGTGTGTGTGTGTGTGTATATGTGTGTGTGTGTGTGTGTGTGTGTGTGTGTGTGTGTGTGTGTGTGTGTGTGTGTGTGTGTGTCTGTCTGTCTGTCTTTTTGTGTGTGTCTGTGTGTGTGTGTGTGTGTGTGTGTGTGTGTGTGTGTGTGTGTGTGTGTGTGTGTGTGTGTGTGTGTGTGTGTGTGTGTGTGTGTGTGTGTGTGTGTGTGTGTGTGTGTGTGTCTGTCTGTCTGTATGTATGTATGTGAATGTGTAAATGCGTAAACAATGAGGATGTTTAATCTGATAGTGACAGGGTCATTTGCTCAATGGTTTTTATTCTAGCTCAGAAAAAGATCATGGAACGTATGAACAAGAACCATACAACGGAAAATATGAATAAATAAAAATCAAAAGCGTTCATGTAGAAAGCTAGTGGAACATGGCAGAACATCAAATCATATCTACTGACTCAGTTTGGTCTCCAGTGTTGCGATGGTCGTCTCCTCTTTCTTGTACAAATCTTCCAACCGTTTGATTTCTATCTTCAGTGTCTGGACATCTGAGGCCAGTGGCTGAATCTGACCACAGCTGGTTTTCAGACTGGTGAGCTCACTGCGCACACTGTCACTGTCCTGACTCAGCACGCAGGTTTTGTCCTTGCCAGGGTCAAGGTCACCTCGCAGTGACGTCACCTCATCTTTCAGTGACGTCATCTCTTTCTGCAGAGCGATGAAGTCGTCAGCCATTTTGGCGTTGTGGGTCTGCTGAAGTCCTGCAGTCAGAGCCCGGCTTTGTTGGAAGCCGACAGTCAGTTGCTGCAGCTGCCTGCTCAGTTCTGCAGTGCTACAGTCCGTATTCTCTGCAAGACCAGCAAGGTGCTGACTGCTCAGTTCTGCAGTGCTACAGTCCGTGTTCTCTGCAAGACCTGCATGGTGCTGACTGCTCAGTTCTGCAGTGATGCAGTCCGTGTTCTCTGTAAGACCAGCATGATGCTGACAGCTGGTCGCAACTGCCTGGCAGTTTCTGGACAACTGGTCCTCATCAGCTACTCCAGCTTCAATGCCGTCACCGTGTTCACTGAGTTTGACAGCAACCACTGAACCCAAGGACTGCTGCAGAGTCTGCTGCAGGGACTGTGTGTTGCTGTCAGTGGTGGTGTAGGTCATCAAAGGTTCATCATCCGCCTTCTCCAGCAGCTCATCGAAAACAATGCGGGTAGATTCTGTCACGACATCATCTTGTTCACACATCTGGTCCTTGGCTCGGTTCAAGGTTTTGCGGGCGAGTGATGCCGTGTTGATCAAAGAGTCCCCCAGGCGCTCTGTCACGTCTCTCAGACTCCTCAGACTGGTGTCACGAGCCTGGGTGACACGGTGCAGCAGTGTGCTGTGTCGCTGGTGGATGCGCCGCTCCAGGTCTCTTCTCTCCAGAGCCAGCTTCTTCTCCCGCTCAGCCACCTTGTTCAGCACGTCCTCCATCCTGTCCACCAGTGGCCGGCTCCCCTTGCCCACAGAGGACGCCCCTGCCTGGCCCTGGGGGTCTGCCAGGAGGAGAGCGGCTGGTGACCTGCACAGCTTGTCGTGGGACCGACGGCACTGACTGCAGAAAGAGTGGACACAGCTGGCGCACTGGAACTCTGCCGCCAGTCCTGCCTCGCACAGGTCACAGGGCGGAGGGCAAGGGGCAGCAACAGGTTCTTCCAGGTCTTCGTCCAGGTAGAAGTTCATCTGAAACACACACACACACACACACACACACACACACACACACACACACACACACACACACACACACACACACACACACACACACACACAAACACAAAAAACGGGCGTGCGCGCACACGCACACGCACACGCACGCACGCACGCGTGCGCACGCACACACACACACACACATAGTAAAATATTGCACATGGATATGAATGAACATGGTGAGATGGGTACTGAGAGAAAGAAAGAGAGGACATTTTTCTCCGTAGGACAGCATAAGACCTAAAAACAATCAAGTCTAATTTGAACTGCAAAATTTCCATTATGTCCAAAGCCGTTCAACCCTCATGACTCTAATCTACATTGATCAAGCTTTTATATCCATCCAACCTTTACCCACTCACACACACTGATGTGAAACTGCTCACCTGTAATTGTGTGACCCCACCTTCAGGTAGAGAAACACAGGTGCGACAGGTAGGGCAGGTCAGGGTGACAGGTCTGTCCATGGGGCCGGTGCCTTCAGCCCCTGATGTACCGCTGACCACCTGAGAAACAGGAACACCGTCACAGCATAAGGCGTACAATGACTAATACAAAAACAAATATGTAAAGCATGTAGAATAGATCACGATTTAAAGAAGATTGACAATTACCGGTTAAAAAGCAGTAGAGCTTAAAAATACTCCCAGCTCAAGGATAATTCGGCCTGTCCTTCTTGTCACCACCTTCAACGAGAAAGGCAAAGCACGCACACAAAGATCCACAGGTTCTGTGGATCTACCCCCTCCACCCTAGTGGCGCAAATAGTAATAATCCTTGAGCTTTTGATGTATTTTCAACCTGTGGTATATCTGAAAATGATTTCAAATGGTTTTGAAAGATTATGCAAAGTAATTTTTTTTAACATTTTGGTAAACACAAAGATACGACTCTATGATAATTAACATAGAATAAGCATTGTCCCAGAATGGTTGCCCAATCGTCTGTTAAGTGACTCAGGATGATTCCATGTGATTTTCGATATTTCGTATGCACTAACAAACACACTTGCATAACCAAAGAATAAGGTGCACTGTGCTATTTCATCAGAATTAGGGTTAGGGTCAAAAATAACTTTCACACGTCACAAGTTTTGACATTCTGGTCTAACAAGATGGCAGGCCAAAATGTCCACATTCTCATTTCAGTGTGCCAAAATGAGCAAACCAATCAAAATATCCGATTATGGACATGAAGGCCGGTTTGCACATTAAGGCCTGTTACACGAAGAACTTCATATCCACTCCCCCTACCCCCCACCCCCCACCCACCCCTTCAGGCGCGGATCAGTCAGTCAGAGGTAGTTTCTGATGCTCCCTCTCGGGAATCGAACCCTGATTCCCCGCTACCCATTGCTAACATGGTGGGCTGATCACGTACCATCGTAATGGCTGGTTTGGGGTGGCGCCATAGAACCTACTGATAATTTGAATGTAAAAGATGAAAAGAAGGACTCTCCTGGGAGAAAAGGGGAAAACTCTGGCTTCAAATTACATAAGGTCATACATGTTCCCCTCTTTTTCTTCCTTTCACTTTGTTATTTTTACTTTTTTAAGGGGAGGAGGTTAGGAACCCCTGTACCCCCTCCTCAGATACGCCTC
>JAGGCT020003793.1:0-11514 GCA_017654935.2 Phymorhynchus buccinoides
CTGACCGTTTTCTTTCTCACTGTACTATTGGCCCGCAGATACAGCTATCATCAGCGGATGATGAAAGCCATTTGAGTGCAACTGTAGGCAAGGCAACCGTCAGTCACCAAAGAACGCTTTCCATTGGATGCAGACGTTTATTTCACCGGTCTAGCATGGTCTTTATAAAACAGGGGTCATGGATTTGACAAAACAAGTTCAGGCATCGGAATAGTCTCAAAACCAGTCCTCTGAAAACCGCGGTACAAGGGTCATCAAGACCCCAGACTATAGTAGGATAACACTGAAATCCATTCCCGACATGACCAAAAAGGCTGCATGCAGTGAGAAATCACTATAAAATGCTATTTCAGAAGAAAAAAAAGATATCTCTAAACGAAAAGGCAAAAACCTCTGACAGAAGAGGACAATCCTCTGTCAGAAATTCTCAATCCCCTAAAATTAGCTGATCCTCTGACAATTCTGATGCCTGAAGTTACAACAACTCCTTGAAAACATAAAAAAACCTGAACTTGAAAGGCCTACTTCCTGCGTGCAGACTTCGACATAAGTCCAATCACCATGAAATAAAACAAAGAAATGACAAAAAACAAAACAAATGAAAAACAATAAAAATACCCTTTGTATTATTAGTTCAGTATGCTACAGCATCATTCATAACGTCAGGAGTATAATGCTGATATTCATAATGTACACAATTCTTTCATTTTGATGACAACTTGTAACCTCATCACAATTTATGTATTCCAATGTGGTTTAGTTCTACAGTCATCTTAAAATAATTTCCTTTCAGGCAAAAAAAAAAAAAAAAAAAAAAAAAAAATTGTACGACTTTGTCCATCACGACAGAGATCTTCTCTCATACAAATAACGCATACACCAATGCACATTTTTTCCCACATAAAATGAACGCACCATATGAAAGTGTTCCTGAACATGTATACTGTTCATGATTATAGACCGCAAATACTTTTTATCACATCAAAAATAGTTTCTCCAAACCTCCTTTGCATGAAGAAAAATCCACATCTACATTAAAGTGAATGCAGTCTTCCTGTTTTGCTCAGGATGGAAGTGAATATCATTCTAAACTGTGTGCAAATCAGCCACAAGGGGAAAATAATGGCTTTATTGTAGTAACTAAACATTCCATTCCATGACTATACATCTGCTATCACAATGATCAAAACAGAACCTTTCACCGCCATCCATATTTCAGCCAAACAGCAAACATTTTCATTAAACTTACCTGGGTAGAGAACAAAATCCATCTGCAGTATTGGGGGGTTCTTCTGTGACATATATGAAATAAGGTACTTCCCAAAACTAAGACAAAAGGGTCTTTGGATGATAAACCCCAGTGTGGTGCCTATTAGTGACATCAAAGTTAAATCACTGTGGTGCTAAAATGCGACTTTGGCGGTGAAAGGGTTAAAAACAAGCACATGAAAACCACCAGACAACGAAGTGAAAATGAACAAAGATGGATAACTCTCCAGAATACCCCCCCCCCCCCCCCCCGCCCCTTACCAAAGTTACCAAAGGCAACACCACCTAGCCCTGCGTGGCTAAAGGCACAACTGGGGTATTTAAGAGCCGATCCCAGGAATCGGGTAGTCAGTTGAGAGTGGGAGAGAGAGAGAGAAACAAGCCAGCGACACTCCTTGCTGCGGGCTTTCACCTGCGCCAGCTTAGTTTTTCCCTCCTTTTGCGTTTGAAAAGGGATGCTTTCGCTGCGAGCGGCAGGCAGAAACTGACATTTTTAGCCTACTGCTTGCTTATATAGTGCTGCGCTGGCTTTAAAAGGCATAAAGAAATAAACCTTGAAATTAACCCTTTCAAGACATCACTGCCTGAAGCAAACATCCCTACTGGCCTTGGGATGCCTGGGGAAAAAAATTACGACAAATAAAAAGCGCCCAAAAAACCCCACACCACAGTCTGTGACTCGGCTTCGACAACTTACTGGTTGATAATCCATGTTTATTTTTCACGTTGAAATCGCGGTTACTTGCATACAAATTGGAATAATGAGCAACTTAGGACGATGATTTGACCGCCAGGGGGCAGTCAAACCAGGAGGGGCTTAGAGCGCGATATTCTTAGTTGGGCGTAGTGTGTGAGAGAGAGAGAGAGAGAAAGAGAGAGAGAGAAAGAGAGAGAGAGAGAGAGAGAGAGAGAGAGAGAGAGGGAGGGACTCATCTCCCTCTCTCTCTCACTACACCCAACTAAGAATATCGCACGCTAAGCCCCTACTGGTTTGACTGCCTCCTGGTGGTCAAATCATTGTACTAAGTAGACCATTAGTCTCCTTATTACTATCACTGCTAATAAAAACTAAATGGAGAATCTTCTGAGGCTCATATACGGCTAATTTGTTTTTCTTTTTAAAAAAAATAGGTTTTCTGTGTGTTTAATCTCATTTCACTTATTTTTTGGATATAATTTCATTAAAAAAATATCACCCCAAAGCACATGTTAGAATCAGATTATGCCACCGGTACCTAGTATAGAAAAAGTCATAGCCGGTTTTTTTGGTTTTTTTTTTACTTCTTAGAAAGTTGACGCTTGAATTTCATTGATGTTCTTTGACATTAACCCCTTAACTGCCCAGTCCTGTGTCCACGGCTGATTCTTTGTTTACATTTTTAATACTAAGCATAGCTGAAACGAAGGCTGACAAGAGTCATGAAAAGAAGTAACTAAAAAAACGTGATTTGAATTGAGAAAACATGGATTCAGACAAGCTTTAGGCTCAGTATAGGCTCAGTATTTGCTGTGTCCGAGAATACTCGGAATTAGGCACTGAGTGACTGGCGTTTTCCTACTAGGCTAAAAGAACATACTTCCAGAGATTCCTCTGCGTTTTACGAACATTTAACAACAACTACCCACCACACCAACAAGTTTTAAAGCACCATCCTCTCAACTGAGTCACAATTCACTATAAGAAAAACCAAAGAAGCCATAGAGATAAGGGAAAGGAGGCCAAGTCTCAACAGAGACCTAGGGTATGACTTGCCCCCTATCTACAGTCCCCTCCTGAACAGTGCTCACCCCACAAATGAACTCAGTGGACAACACCAACAGCTCCCACCACAGCCAGTCACACAAGGTTGAAAAGGACAAGCAGTAGCTTGTCGAAAATGACCTAAAGTATTTTTATTTTTATTTTTGTTTCTTCTTCTTGATTTAAATGACTGTGAGCAAGAACAACAAGAAATATGGCGTCCTCGTGTTCCGAGTGTGCTCGAAATTCGTCCAGAATGAGTTAAAGAAGGAAGTCCAAGATCCACCCACATACCCCTAACCCACACAGAACATGGCAAACCAGGGTAGAGAGAGAATTGTGTACAAACAAATCAACAAGACTACAAGTTGATTAGATTATGACATGTTAAAAATGTAAACTTTGGTAAAGGTAAAGATGTGCCACCCCCCCTGCATTTCTCACTTAATTGTATTTTTCCGTTTTTGCCTTTCTTACCATACATAAAGCTGTATTTTAGGAACATTTTCAGCTAATTCTCTTTTTGGATACTAACTAACCCTAACCCTAGCCCTAAACCTAACCCTACCCCCCACTATGTACTGCAGTACACCGCAATTTGTCGCAGTTGTGGTTCGTTGCGTTTTTCTGTGTTATAGGGTGGGGGGTAGGGTTAGGGTTAGGGTTAGGGCTAGGGTTAGGGTTAGGGTTAGTATTCCAAAAAGAGAATTAGCTGAAAATGTTCCTAAAATACAGCTTTATGTATGGTAAGAAAGGCAAAAACGGAAAAAAAATACAACCGAGAAATGTAGGGGGGGGGGGGGGGGGGGGGGGGCGGGGCGCATCTTGACCTTTACCTACATTTTTTATCATTTCTCCCCCCCCCCTCCCCCCAGTGTTGTTACAGTGGAACCTCCCTTATAAGACCCTCAAAAATCATCCAAAACAAGGTCGTATAAAGGAGGGGTCTTATAAGGGAGGTAATTTTAATACTTACAAAGAAGGGTAA
The DNA here is from genome assembly GCA_017654935.2 of Phymorhynchus buccinoides. Classification (NCBI taxonomy): domain Eukaryota; kingdom Metazoa; phylum Mollusca; class Gastropoda; order Neogastropoda; family Raphitomidae; genus Phymorhynchus; species Phymorhynchus buccinoides. The sequence goes on from JAGGCT020003793.1 coordinate 3,999, forward strand.
TGTCTGAGAAGTTGGTCTTATATGGGAGGGGGTCTTATAATGGGAGGTCTTATAAGGGAGCTTCCACTGTATATCATTTGCATCCCTGCTGTGTGTATGCCGTAACCCTCTTGTATTCGCACTTGCTACAGACACCACTTCTTCTAGTGTTCAGATTCTTTCACACAGGAAAATCTTGTCTTCTGAGGCACACAGAGCGCCATACATTAACTATCACATGGTTGCCAGTGAGAAGCTACTTCACAGTGTGTGCATAACAGGCCAGAACTTAGTGCCTGGTGGAAATGCCATCAGAGGGGGTCTCCTCTCAGGGTAAATGCAAGACGGCTGGCTAACCTGCCTCAAGATTCTTTACTGGTTTTATTCCTGGATATCAAATGAACTCCCAACATTTACAACAACAACCAGAGAGAGAGAGAGAGAGAGAGAGAGAGAGAGAGAGAGAGAGAGAGAGAGAGAGAGAGAGAGAGAGAGAGAGAGAGAGAGAGAGAGAGGGAGGGAGAGAGAGAGGGGGGGAGGGAGAGAGAGAGGGAGAGGGAGGGAGAGAGAGAGAGGGGGGGAGAGAGAGAGAGAGAGAGAGAGAGAGAGAGAGAGAGAGAGAGAGAGAGAGAGAGGAGAGAGAGAGAGAGAGAGAGAGAGAGAGAGAGAGGGAGGGAGAGAGAGAGAGGGGGAGGGAGAGAGAGAGAGGGGGGGAGAGAGAGAGAGAGAGAGAGAGAGAGAGAGAGAGAGAGAGAGGGAGAGAGAGGGAGGGAGAGAGAGAGAGGGGGGGGAGGGAGAGAGAGAGAGCGAGAGGGGGGAGAGAGAGAGGGAGAGAGAGAGAGGGAGGGGAGGGGGAGAGAGAGAGAGAGAGAGAGGGAGGGAGAGGGGGGAAGAGAGAGGGAGAGAGAGAGAGAGAGAGGGAGGGAGGGAGGGAGGGAGAGAGAGAGAGAGAGAGAAGGGGGAGAGGGAGAGAGAGAGAGAGGCAGGAATAGTTATTGTGATTTTTATATGAAAGAGACAGAAACATCAATTTGTTTTCCTGATTTCACACCAAGCGATCCCTTTTCTGAGAATTCCAATGGTTGTAACGAAGGATATGGGATCATCATGATATTTTATCATTTCTTTAATTGCATGAATGAATTTGGCTTCGGGCATCCTATAAACAGACCAATGACCTTGCTCGCACCTTCTAACTTTAATAACGTAATTCGAAATTAAACTTATAAAAATGGACACGATTACTCTCTGTGTGAAGTCAAAGACGAATATAAATAAACCAGTAAATGTGTACTACACAAAAATTCTTATAAAAACCACAAACAAATAATGAAAAACAAAAGTAGGTCTTTTTCAGGCATCCATCACCCATTTCTCCGACGACTGACCCATCAGCTCAAACTAGAGCAAAACCTCTTCCCTTGTGATCAAAACGGTCCAAGGGACAAACACAGTCCTGCTAAACCGGACAAGCATCAAATGCCAAACGCAAACTTTACCTGGGCCTGTATTCACGTTGAGATAGCATGAGACTTAGCATGATGCTAACTTAGAAGCTCTTCCAATGTCCTATTATCCTATAGGACATTGGAAGAGCTTCTAAGTTAGCATCATGCTAAGTCTCATGCTATCTCGACGTGAATACAGGCCCATAGGACATTGGAAGAGCTTCTAAGTTAGCATCATGCTAAGTCTCATGCTATCTCAACGTGAATACAGGCCCAGGGAATTAAAAATAAAAATAAAAAAATTTGCTGCCGAGTCTCTTCCGGCAAACTAGCTAACAGCAGCAAAATGATGAAAGTGAAAACAATGTGCAATAATACATAACATGCAATTTCAATATGATCTTGCACCTTGTCCTCACAGAAATAAATAAAAGACATGGACGATCACTTCTCCCCCTTACTTCTTTCAAACTGAATCACTGTAGCGTTTACCACTATCAAACTACCATGGAAGGAAATATGCAATAAACAACAACAAAGCATCAGTAAACAACAACAAACAATACTATCGCATGATACAGTAGGACTGATAATAATGAATTTAAAAAAAAAAACCAACGAAAGTAGAATGAATCTCTAAAACATTAAACTTGAGTAAATTCATTTGTCATAATTCAAAGACATTATCACTTTCTGATGAAGAAACAAACAAAAATAAAATAAAAAATTAGCCAGTGAGTCAGTCAGTCTCTCTCTCTCTCTCTCTCTCTCTCTCTCTCTCTCTCTCTCTCTCTCTCTCTCTCTCTCTCACTGTGACCTTCACACACGCAAGGAAGGCGGAAAATCTGATAGTCAAAACCAGGTGGAAGAATTGAACTTTAGCTCCGGTGATGTCTTTTGACAATAACCAGCGGTGCATCACCCACTTGATTGTCTTTGCTCAGTAAACACAAAACACTTTGCCAGATTAATTTGAAAAAAAAAGAGAAAAAAAAAAGAAAGAAAAAAAAGGAGAAAACTTCCATTGTCATTGTGACCCTTGTGCAGCTGAACACAAGCGCAGGTACACTGTTTGAAATTGTGTATTTGCTTAAACTACTAATCAGTTTAAAAAGGATCATTTTGATTTTTTGGGTGAAATATTGATCATCAATACATGACATGAAATAAAAACAAGAGTGTTTTTTGAGTCTTAAGGTCATAATAATTACTCTTTGGGATATTCCAGCTTCACGTAGTAACATAGCACAATGCAGAATTTGAAGCAGTTCTGTGCAGTGCTCCACAAGATACCGCCAGGACAGACAAGGCGGTAAAGAGAGAAATAAAGAGACAAAGGATGGCATTAGCCTTCGTCAACAGAGAGAGAGGCAGAGGAAAAACCAAGCAGTCAAATCACAACTATATGTGTACAACAACAGAACTCTTAAATTAAATCAAAAAGGGTTACAATTGTAGTCAATGAGTCTAATATACAGCTAAATAATAGACTTTATCAGCAAACAGCAACAATTAAAAAAATATTATAGTAAACAAATCAAGAGGCTACATTTTTCAAACAAAATGATGCACTGCCATTGGATGAATGAGACTTTATACTGAACATTCTCTGCCCCTGTCTCGTGCCCTGGGATGCGAACGCCACCTACTTAAGACTATCGTCCTTGCCTGTCAGGAACTAGTAGTATATAGCCACAGAAAATTATCTGCCCCTGACTCGTCGCTAGGTGGCATGAGCAGTATGGGCCTAAATGTATCGCCCTTTCGTGTCGGCAAGAAGTAGTAGTATAAAAGCCCCATTCATGACAATGGTAGCTGATGGGATAACGAAAGTAATGATGATAATAATGATAACAAATAAAGGTTTCTATTTCTTTCTAAAACGGGTGACTTCTGAGATCTAACCACTAGTTACAGACCTGTTTACCCAAAATCTTCACTGTCAGTAATCCCAAGCTCTAAAATCAATAATTTCAGGCATCTGTCCGCAATTTTGCTGTCAGAGAAATCCTTCCACCAGAATTTTTCGCTGCCTTCAAACCTTTTGTTGAGCGGGGAGGGGGGGGGCGAACTTACACGCTGCAGTTTCCTATCCAAACCCATATTCAACAACTGCCGAAATGTTGGTTGCATTGAGGCGGGAGGGGGGACCTTGCTTTTTTCTTTGGCGTCCGATCAGGATTAGAGTCGGAATCATCCGCTTGCAAGTGGGGGGGATTTCGGCATGCCTTCAGATTGCACTTCGTACCTAGAAAAATGGCGGCATGGAGAAATAAACCGGAAGTATTCATTCAAGGGACATCACTCGAAGTGATACCTTTGATAGCAGACGACACAGTAGCGAGTACGGCTCAAACGCCATGCCTTTTTTCGATTTCTTTTTCTTTTTTTCGCACTCATTCAGAGGAAATGCAGATTTTTTTGTTGCTGACCGTAATCGGAGGTCTCAAAACGTAATATTTACGGACAAATCCATAGGGAAAACAGGTCTGTAGTTAGCTTCACCCTGAACTCCTCTCCGACTAGCTTGTTTGTACTGCACCAAAGACACTGTAATGGGAATAAGACAGACAAGCGGCCATCATCCCCTATATGAGTAGTGAGGACAAAACCCCTGATTATGCCCCCCTTGAACCATGAACATCAGCAGTAATCTAACACTGACTGTTACTGTTTCATAGATTTTCTGGCCGTATTTGCAGCTTCCTTGCCTTTCTTTGTCTTCAGGAAAACAGAAAAAGGTTTGCCCAAGCACTCAAATTTGAATCTGGTATTATAAAAAAAAACCCGTCGATTCAAATTCCAGTATTTGGATAGAGCCGCCATTGTTAATTATGGGATCACGAACGATAACCCTATCAGCCCGGCTCGCCGTAACTCTCCATTTGTCTGTCTTATTCCCATTACGGTGTCTTTGACTGTTACTACCCACACACTGCATGAAGTGCACACATATCTGGAGACTATTATTAACCCTTTCACCGCCAAAGTCGCATTTTAGCACCACAGTGATTTAACGCCTATGTCACTAAAAGGCATCAAATTGGGGTCTATTGTCCAAAGACCCTATTGTCTTAGTTTGGGGAAGTAAGGATAGACCTTATTTTATATATGTCACAGAAGAATCCCCAATACTGCAGATGGACAGTTTTCTACCCAGGTAAATTTGATGGAATTTGTTGGCTGAAAAATGGCTGGCGGTGAAAGGGTTAATCCATCGACATTAACTCGACTACAAAATTAACAAAAGCGAAAATGACTATGTTGATCATCACAGAAAAGCAAAACCTATGCACACAACTAATTAAGCCAAAGGCTGATATGACTGATAATAGGTTCAATCAATACTTACTTTCAATATCGGACTGATTGTCAGAAAGCATGGCTCGGTGTAGAAAAGAGATAGATTGTGTGTACCGTTGATATTTTGTTATTCTATGCAGAACCTAATCAAAGGACAGTGCCAACAAAAAAAAAAAGGGGGGGGGGGGGGGGGGGGGGCATAAGTATATTGTTTTCATATCGGGATCATCTACAAAATTATAGCCTTCTTATTTTGGGGGCAAAAAGCAAGTACAGCTGAAATAAGAACCATTGATTTCCGATTGTTCAAAATTAATGAAATGTTTTCATTAATAACCACATCCTCTTCAACCTTCTTCAACTATCTTCTGTTTGCCAACTGGGTTAATTTTTAATTTTTATTTTATTTTAAGCTATCTCTTTTTTAATTGTTTTACCTCTCTGCCACTCTTTTTATTCTTATGTCCACCGAATCCTCAGATCCAGTTAGTAAATATCCAATTTCTAAGGCTTTTACTGATACACAACAAATTACAGACCTGCCTACCCCCAATTTCTTTTTTAGGTACTCCACGAAATAAAATTCCGTACTTTTTCTCAAAATTCTGTAGTTTGCAAGGAGACCCAAAAACGGAACATTACAGAACATTAAACCGACATGCGAAATGACGAAAAACACTCGATTTTGACCGATCTTAGAAGACCTTAAGTTCAAATTTTTGCCGTATTAATTTTCCATTGACCGTACTGCAGTACTGGGGCTCAAAATCGTGTACAAAATACGGAAAAATCGTATGGGTAGGCAGGTCTGAAATTAAAACCAAGTCGAAATTGAAACCCAAAACAAAAGATTTAATCACACAAACAAAACAAAACAAATCACTTGTTGTCACTTGTGATTAAATCTTTTGTTGGGGCTTCAATTTCGACTTTTGTTCTAATTTGTTGTGGATTTTACTCAACCCAGCAGTCCTCTTCATTTCTTCAATTTTTACTGATTCAGCCAATGTGACCCCTATATCGAAATGAAATATTTTTCTTTAATACATTCTTTTTTTAGTCTAAAGGACAAACTTAACACAATTAAGAGCAACAAAATGAGAATGTGCAACCAGTTGTTGCCCGTCATTTCCGACAATGACTGCCAGCCAGCTGCTGTTCCGGCAGGCTGGGCTAAAATTTGTTTACAGTGGAGAAGCCTTGCCCAGGGTACATAGGGTACATCCCCACTCGGACGAGAGCTGGCGTTGGGGAAGGCCCCCAAAGGCCAACCAAGCCCACTGGCTGCAGCACTAGAGCCGGTGCAAAGGGCCCCCCCCTCTAGTTAGAGAGTCACAGTCTTCCACGAAAGACTTAAGTTGTAGCATGATATTCCAATACTGCAGAGTATCATTCATAGTACTGCTCTCATTTACTATTGGCCCTTTCTACAACCAGTAAAAGCCTCCTAAATAAATACAGTATAACAGCTAAAACTTTTCATTAGCAGCTGCGCTATAATACTGCACCAGTTCACTCGGGCACCCCACCTAAAGTGGGGACTTCTAAACACCGAGACGGACCGAGACAGACTCAAGCTGAGGCTTGATATGAGGATCTAGATACAAATGTTGCGTGTCCATTTGGTATTTGGTATATTCTAGTCACAGAGACTTATGTCTGTGAAATTCGGGCTGCTCTCCCCCGGAGAGGGCATCGCCGCAAGTGCAGTGCCTACCCAATTAAAAAAAATTGGGGGGGGGGGGGGGGGGGGGGGGGGGGGGGGGGGGGGGGGGGGGGGGGGGGGGGGGGTGGGGGGGGGGGGGGGGGGGGACCTAGCTATCAATTTGGCCATACCAGGCAGCGGGGATTTTTCCCTGCTCTTACCGACTTTCAACTGCCGTGGGATTTTTAGGTGAGGAAAGCGCACGGGTCAGACTGGCTTTAAGTCCCCATCCGTTCAGTTCAGTTCGATTTTCCTGTCAAACTAGAAAGAAAGGGCGAAGCCGGGATTCGAACCCGGGTCACTCACGCTGAAGTCACGCATTACATTTGGCAGGCGAACGTCTTAACCACTCTGCCACATTTCACCCAGCACTCAGCACTTGTATATATATATGTATGTGAGTGTGTGCATGTGCAAATGCGGGTGCGTAGTCAGGTAAAGAAAAAAATAATAAAAATACTGGAGAGTGAAAACAGCATTTTCAGCTCCAGTGACCTTGACCCTAAACCTTTTTCAAACTTAGCCTAGATATCCTAATTACCTATCTGCATGCACAAATTTGAGGATCCTAGGCTTCTCAAAAAAAAAGAAGAAAAAGTTTGCTAGCCTAAGATAGGTAACCTGGGTATATCAGCTTTCAGTCCGTTTCGGTGTTTAGAAGTACCGCCTAAAGTCAAATGGCTGATTTTAGTATCCTCAAAAACCTAAGCACAATATTATATCCTAAGCACCAGACACCAGAATACTCCTTTTAGGACCTCGCTTCAATCAGACTTTTTGATAAACTAGTATGTAAAGAGCACTACACCGTATCATTTTTGCAGGCATTGCAATGATGTTCTTCAATTGTTGCAAGGAAGCTTCCAGTTATAGTGTGCTTACAGCATAGTCGATAAAAGGTGGTTTTCAAGACATAATAATTGACTCCCTAATCATAATGGCAGAACAAAAATCATAATGGCAGAAAAAACCGTCTATCTCACAACGAAAATTCCAAATATTTGATTCTGGGCCTTTCAGCTAATTTCACTATACTGCTTTAACCCTTTCACCGCCAGCCATATTTCAGCCCAAAATGTCC
>JAGGCT020003794.1:0-11498 GCA_017654935.2 Phymorhynchus buccinoides
GCTGCTTGTCAGAGTTCCGACCTTTCTCATGGAACTGTATGGATACTCAATACTGCCACAAGGGTAATTCTTTTGTTTGTCTGAAAGAGTGATTGCATTGAGGAAAACTAATGGTGGAAGATGATTCTAGAGCTGCTTTTACCTCTATGTGTGTGTGTGTCTGCGCGCGTGCGCACACAGGGGTGAGTACCCTTGGACTCTTAGACAATTTTTGTGGGAATAGTGAACGTGATACCTTCATTTATGTCGGAGGCTGTATATAAACTGCCTATCCAGTTTATGCTATCGCCATTCTATTGCAGCTTATGCACACGAGGATTTTAGAAAGAGAAATTAATAACTGTTTGACAATGTAAGTATTTTTCGTCAACGATAAGCATAGATCAGATGGCTTGTGTCTGTAAGCATGATTTCTTTATTTTAACCATATTTGTTTTTATGCACTATATACCTACGTTTGCATGGAGTGAATTTGCACTTAAAATTGCTGCTTACTTACAATAAGTTGCATTGTTATGTACATTTATCTAGGTATGTAAAACTGTTGTATGTATTTGGTATGCATTTTTTATACGTTTGTGCTGCAGTATTATAATAATGTGCGGTATTGCACGAGAGCCTGCAAGACTGCATGTGCAGGTGTGTGCGCATGCGCATGCATTTTAGTGATTCCATGTATTTGTAAGGCTACGATGTGCTCTAACAAGTTTGTTAATTATTTGTGCAGCCACACCACCAGCACGGTTTGTTCCTCCTATCAATGATGACACCCTCCATGTTAGACCTACCTGGCCCACGGGAGAATCGACCCTCTACGATGATGACACCCTCCATGTTAGACCTACCTGGCCCATGGGAGAATCGACCCTCTACGATGATGACACCCTCCATGTTAGACCTACCTGGTCCCCGGGATAATCGACCCTCTACGATGATGACACCCTCCATGTTAGACCTACCTTGCCCCCGGGAGAATCGACCCTCTACGATGATGACACCCTCCATGTTAGACCTACCTTGCCCCCGGGAGAATCGACCCTCTACGATGATGACACCCTCCATGCTAGACCTACCTGGCCCCCAGGAGAATCGACCCTCTCGATGATGACACCCTCCATAGACCTACCTGGCCCACGGGAGAATCGACCCTCTACGATGATGACACCCTCCATGTCAGACCTACCTGGCCCACGGGAGAATCGACCCTCTACGATGATGACACCCTCCATGACTTCAGACCTACCTGGTCCACGGGAGAATCTTCCGTAAAGCTCTACGATTGATGACTCCCTTCCATGCTAGACCTACCTAGTACCACGGGATAATCGACCCTAGACGATGATGGCACCCTCCATGTGTGACCTACCTGTAGCCCACGGGAGACTCGAACCCTCTACGATGATGACACCCTGACCCTTAGACGATTTCTGTGAGAATAGTGAAAGTGATACCTTCATTTATGTCTGACTACTGTCTATGTAGACCTGCCTGATCCAGTTGAGAATCGACATTCTACGATGATGACACGCACTCCATGTTACAAAAAAAATTACCTGTTTCCACGGGATTTGAATCGACCCTCTACGATGATGACACCTTCCATGTTAGACTCTTTACCTTAACCATATTAGTTTTAATGACCCTGCATACTTATTGATGAGCATGGTGTGAATGTACAGACAAAAGTGCTGCCACGGGACAATCGACCCTCTACGATAATGTAAAATTGTCCATGTTTGTGTGTGTGTACCTGTGTGCCCCGGGAGTGTGTGTGTGTGTGTACGTGTGTGTGTAATACGTTTTCCATACTTAGTATTTTGTTTGTAATTGGTAGAATTTTCTGTACTAAATGTGGATTTCGCTACATTTTCATTGTAATAATATTTTTTCTTTTGTTTACCATTTTTGTGTATGGTTTCTTTTCAATTATTGTTGCTAGTTATAAAATGAAAGCTACGATGTGCTCTAACAAGTTTTTTAATTCTCTGTGCAGCCACCCCACCAGCACGGTTTGTTCCTCCTATCTGTCGGTGCACCCTCCATGTTAGACCTACCTGGCCCCCGGGAGAATCGACCCTCTACGATGATGATACCCTCCATGTGAGCTGCTTCAGAGTTCCCGACCCTTTCTCATGGAACATGATGGATACTCAAATCTGCCACAAGGGTAATTCTTTTGTTTGGGTCTGAAAGAGTTGATTGCATTGATGAAAATAAGTTGGTGGAGATGATTCTAGAGGGAGCTTTCAACCTCTACTGTGTGTGTGTGTCTGCGCGCGTGCGCACACAGGGGTGAGTCCCCTTGGACTCTTAGACAATTTTTGTGAGAATAGTGAACGTGATACCTTCATTTATGTCGGAGGCTGTATATAAACTGCCTATGCAGTTTATGCTATCGCCATTCTATTGCAGCTTATGCACACGAGGATTTTAGAAACAGAAATTAATAACTGTTTGACAATGTAAGTATTTTTCGTCAACGATAAGCATAGATCAGATGGCTTGTGTCTGTAAGCATGATTTCTTTATTTTAACCATATTTGTTTTTATGCACTGCATACCTACGTTTTGCATGGAGTGAATTTGCACTTAAAATTGCTGCTTACTTACAATAAGTTGCATTTTACAAAAACAAATTAATAATGTTTCCAATGTATTTGACTTCAATGATAAGCATAGATCAGATGGCTTGTATGTTTTTCTCTTTATTTTAACCATATTAGTTTTTATGCACTGCATGCTTATTGCTTTGCATGGTGTGAATGTACAGGCAAAAGTGCTGCAACTCACAATAACTTGCTTTGTAATGTAAAATTGTCTAGGTTTGCTTGTGTGTGTGTGTGTGTGTGTGTGTGTGTGTGTGTGTTGTGTGTGTGATACGTTTTTTAAACTTGGTATTTTGTTTGTAATTGGTATTGTTTTCTGTACCCCGGGAGAATCGACCCTCTACAATGATCACACCCTCCATGCTAGACCTACCTGGCCCCCGGGTTAGAATCGACCCTCTACGATGATGACACCCTCCATGCTAGACCTATCTTGAAAGCCCCTAAGGAGAATCGACCCTCTACGATGGTGGTGCACCCTCCATGCTAGACCTACCTTGTCCCCGGGAGAATCGACCCTCTACGATGATGACAACCTCCATGCTAGACCTACCTTGTCCCCGGAAGAATCGACCCTCTACGATGGTGACAACCCACTCCATGCTAGACCTACCTTGTCCCCGGGAGAATCGACCCTCTACGATGATGTCACCCTCCATGTTAGACCTACCTGGCCCACGGGAGAATCGACCCTCTACGATGATGACACCCTCCATGCTAGACCCTACCTGTCCCCACGGGAGAAGCGACCCTCTACGATGATGAAACCCTCCATGCTAGACCTACCTGGCCCCCGGAGAATCGACCTGGTTTCTAAAGACACCACGGGAGAATCGACCCTCTACTATGATGACACCCTCCATGCTAGACCTACCTGGCCCCCGGTAGAATCGACCCTCTACGATGATGACAACCCTCCATGCTAGACCTACCTGGCCCACGGGAGAATCGTCCCTCTACGATGATGACACCCTCCATGTCAGACCTACTTGGTCCACGGGAGAATCGACCCTCTACTATGATGACACCCTCTACATGCTAGACCTACCTGGCCCCCGGGAGAATCGACCCTCTACGATGATGACACCCTCCATGCTAGACCTACCTTGTCCCCGGGAGAATCGACCCTCTACGATGATGATACCCCACTGTGCTGCTTCAGAGTTCCCGACCCTTTCTCATGGAACATGTATGGATACTCAAATCTGCCACAAGGGTAATTCTTTTGTTTGGGTCTGAAAGAGTTGATTGCATTGAGGAAAATAAGTTGGTGGAGATGATTCTAGAGGGATGCTTTTACCTCTATGTGTGTGTGTCTGCGCGCGTGTGAATTTGCATTTAAAATTGCTGCCAACTCACAATAACTGGCACTGTAATGTAAATGTATTTGGTATGCATTTTTTTATGTGCTGTATTACACGAGAGACTGCAAGAATGCATGTGGATGTGTGTGTGCACGCGCATGCATTTGAGTGATTCCATGTATTTGTTGAAATAAAAGAAGGAATGGACTTTCATTTTTATTCATCAAAAGACGAACACACTTATCGACCTTGGTCCAGCAGATTTGTTTTAAGTGTTAATATTTGGTGCCTTTTTGATGTTAGTTGGGAAGTTATTCTAATGTTGAACAATCCTGTTAAAAAAATATGTGTTAGTATTTGAACGTCTCCAAAAAAAAGAAAGACATTTGCCTCCTCTCAAGGGCAGAAGACTCAGAGGAGATCTCATTCAAGTCTAAAAGATTATATAAATGGTTTGGATGATTTTGAATGTAATGATTTCTTAATGCTTTAATTTAATGTAATGATTTATTTGATGATTCAATACTTTCTTTGCCAAGAGTGCTACACATAAAATAAGAAATAGCATGGATAAGTTGTTTTTGAGACGTTCAAATACTAACACACATAAATGTTTCTTTCTGTCTTTCTTCTTTTCACCCAGGTGGTCATCAGAGTGACCAGGGACAACTCCAGGCCTTCTTGCACGTGCCCTACACCACCACGCTAATCACCGAGACACTCCTCATGGACTGCAACATCTTCACAGGGACAACACCAGGCCTTCTTGCACGTGCCCTACACCACCACTCTGATCACCGAGACACTCCTCATGGACTGCAACATCTTCACAGGGACAACTCCATGCCTTCTTGCACGTGCCCTACACCACCACTCTGATCACCGAGACACTCCTCATGGACTGCAACATCTTCACAGGGACAACTCCATGCCTTCTTGCACGTGCCCTACACCACCACTCTGATCACCGAGACACTCCTCATGGACTGCAGCATCTTCACAGGGACAACTCCAGGCTTTCTTGCACGTGCCCTACACCACCACTCTGATCACCGAGACACTCCTCATGGACTGCCACATTTTCACAGGGACAACCCCAGGCTTTCTTGCACGTGCCCTACACCACCACTCTGATCACCGAGACACGCCTCATGGACTGCAACATCTTCACAGGGACAACTCCAGGCCTTCTTGCACGTGCCCTACACCACCACTCTGATCACCGAGACACGCCTCATGGACTGCAACATCTTCACAGGGACAACTCCATGCCTTCTTGCACGTGTCCTACACCACCACTCTGATCACCGAGACACGCCTCATGGACTGCAACATCTTCACAGGGACAACTCTAGGTCCTTCTTCCAATCTGCCACAAAGGTAATTATTTTGTTTTAGTCTGAACGAGTTGATTGCATTGAGGAAAACAACTGGTGGAAATGATTCTAGAGGGATGCTTTTACCTCTATGTGTGTGTGCATGCGTGCCATACTGACCAACACTCAAAACAATTAACACTCCAATCTATTCGAACCATAGTGACCAACACTCAAAACAATAGCAGAAACATCTTAATTTGGAAACCAATGCCCAAGCAGCATAAAACCGAAAGTAGCAAAGGGACCACAACTCCCCTTACTTGAAGCCCAAATACTCCTCTTTCGCTTCTGGTTTGCCAATGTAAGTATTTGATTTCAACGATAAGTATACATCAGATGGCTTATGTCTGTAAGTATGTTATCTATTCTAACCATACTGACCAACAATCCAAACAATAGTAGTAACACTCCAATCTATTCTAACAATACTGACCAACACTCAAAACAATTAACACTCCAATCGATTCGAACCATAGTGACCAACACTCAAAACAATAGCAAAAACATACTTCAATTTGGAAACCAATGCCCTAGCAACATAAAAACGAAAGTAGCAAAGGACCGCAACTCCCCCTTACCGGAAGCCCGATTACTCCCCCTTTCATTTTTCCGTTCTTTTCGTTTTCCGGTCACGCAGTCCATTAACATTGACCTGTCAAAGTCACTTTTTCATTTTCCACTGATGTGTTAACATCGATTTTGGAAACCGCCCTTCTACTACCTCGTGCTTGGGACTCAGTACCTATCTGGTCGGTTTGTTCTGATTCTTAACTCTTTTTCATTCCATGGTATTTTCTTGCTTACAATGTTAAGCTTGCTTTGCCTTATTTAATGGTTTTCTCAATTTTGTACTAACTTGAAAGTTTTCTTTCGTTTGTTTAGTCTTTGACCGGTTTTTGCCTACTAGAGCCTTTCTTGGGCTTTCTAACTAAATTGTTGTTGCGACTTCGCTTGGCGCTTGGTTTTGTGTTTTGCTCTTGTTCTTGCTTTTTTGTTTGGCCTTCGACCGGGTTTTTGGTCTTCACTTCTAGTTGTTTAGAAAACTGTCCATCATGTCGGCTCCTTCTAGTGTTGCTCACTCGAGCAACGCTACGCCGTCTTCTTCTTCTTCGGTGGTTTCGACCGGTTTTGTCCCGGTCGAAACTTCGCGTGATAAATTGGGTGGGTTCTCTTCTCCAGTTTGTCGTTCACCTTCTTCCAAGTCTCCTATTAAACGTTCTAAGTCTTTGGCAGTTAGTGGCTTTGCAAGCCCTGCTCTGTTGGTGACTTCAGTTTCGGTTTCCGATCCAGTCTATGCCTTGGTGCGTTCGGGTCAAAGGCATGGTGATCGGTGTGTTCTGGGGAGCTGTCGGTGGACGGTCGTGGTGGCGCCCTCGGAGGAGGACCTCACTCGCGCTGGCTACGCGATTGAGAGAATAGTGTCGTCGGTGTGGGGCTTGGTGGGTGGTGTCCTGAACAGGCTCTACTGAACTCCACCGAAGTGACTCAGCAGCAGTGCAGTGTCTCCTCGGTTGGTTGCCACCTGACGGCTTAACATAGATTCGCTCCACTTAGACTCCTGGTTTCGGATTCTGCTACCTGAACGTGTGGTGGTGTGGCTGCGAATTGGGATTCGGAATGAGCGGCGTGGGAGCAACGCAACTGTACGACAACAGAAGATGGGACAGCAAAAAAGATAGTCTTTGGCAGTTAAGCCTTCGTCTGTAAAGTCCTCTCTTAAGGTTCCTTCCCCGGATTCTGTGGTAGAACCTCAAGTTCCTCCTGTTCCACAGGTTTCATCTTCCGAAACGGTGAACTCTGTTTAGTTTTGTTGTGGTTTTATTCTTTGTTTATAGATATCCGTTTCTTCTGCTGTTTTGGACACTTCCACATTGTGTCAGTCTTTCATGAGCCTCTGGAATTCAAGTGGCTAACACTGTTCTGACTTTCTTTTCAGACTATCAGGTTTCTTCGTCTCCTCCTCCTTTGGGATGTTCTCGCCGAAATCTGTTTCAACTCGTGCGTCGTCTACCAGTCCTCTGCGTCATTCGGGGTTTACCCTCTCACCCCGTTCTACTACCACGACCGCTACCAGGTCAGTGCCGATCTCTGGGAGGAGATGGAAGATAGACGGTCTGTCCATGTGGCCAGAGTCTACTTATGCAACCCCGATCAGGGAGCTCTGCGACTCTCGCGAATACGGCACGGCTGATCCCCGTTTTCCGGTTGTGCCTATCTCCCACGGAGCCTCCGAGAGTGTGCAACCGGTGGACAACCATCCAGTCCCTTCCGATTTCAGAACCGGTCGACGGAGCGAAGGATCAATTCCGGTCTCCCCCCCTATGGTTCAGGCCATCCGAGCCACATAGAGTCAGTCCTTACCCGACATTCCATAGCTCGCATACCGGCACTCGTTCACCCTGAGCTAGGTCGACTCCGGTAGCGACACGCACCTACCGGTTCTTCAACTCGATGCGGGAAAGTCTCCATAGTGAGCGGACTGTGAGGCACAAACACTAGCAAGGAGGCAGCGAACACAAGTAAGGAGAGAGACGCAACAAGCAGAGAGCTGAGGACAACTAGCAAGAGAGGAGTGCCCCAGAAGCGGGAGACCAAAGCAAGTGAGAGGGGAAGGACAACAACAAGTAGAGGAGAGCTACAACAAGCAATGCGAGCTACAACGATGGAACAAGCAAGTGAGAAGGGCAACTAGCACAGAAGATGCAGGTCACGCCCCAGACAAGGACGAGACAACAACAATGCAAGAGAGGAGCGATCAACAAGCATAGGAGCGAGGACAACCAAACAAGCAAGGAGAGCGGACCAACAACTGAGTCCAAGGAGGTGAGGAAAACAAGCAAGGAGATTGGTAGGGACCACAACAACAAGCAAAGGAGGCAGGACACAAGAAAGCGAGTGTAGAGGAACCAACAACATAGCAAGGAGAATAGCAGAGCCGTGTAACGATCAACAACAAGCTACGCAAAGAGGAGCGACAACAACAAGCAAGGAAGTGAAATTAGAAGGAACAACATAGCCAGGAGAGAGGACAACCCTCAAGGCAGCGAGAGACAACAAACCATCAACAAGGTAGGAGTATCAACAAGACGGGGAGGACAACACCCGGCAAGGAGCAAGACAACAAGCTAAGCGAGCGAGCGACAACACATAGCAAGCTCTGAAGTAAACCAAGCATAGCGCGGAGACAACAACAAGCAGTAGGAGGACAACAAGCCAATTGGAGGAGCGACAAAAACAAGCAAGAGTAGAAGCAAGGGAAAAAGCAAGCGAGGGAGGACAACAACAAAACAAGAAGGCAGGACAACTAAAAGCAATGGAGGAGCTGACCAACAAGCAAGGCGTAGAGTACAACCACAAGGACAAGGAGGAAGACTAACAAGGCAAAGCGAGGAGGATAACGACAAGGCAAGAGCGTCGCAGACAACAACAAGCAAGGAGCGATTGGACAGCAACAAGCACAGGAGGAGCAACTATACAACGAGCAAGAGTGAGGACCACAAGCTAAGGAGGAGCGACAACAATAAGCAAGCAGAGGAGGACAACCCAAGGAACCAAGGCAGAGGACAACAACAAGCAAGAAGAATAGGAGCGACAACAACAAGCCAATGGAGAGAGAGACAACAAGCGAGCAATGAAAGAGCGATATACAGAGCAAAGGCTGACGAGACATGCCTGAGGAAGGATGAGATGGACAACAAGCAAGGAGGCAGGATAACAAAGCCAAAGGAAGAGCGAGACACAACAACAAGCAATGGAGGAGCGACCAACAACAAGATGCAGGGAGCGGAGGACAACAACAAGGCAATGGAGTAATCACTGCCAGGACAACTACCAAGCATAGACGAGGATGGACAACAACAAGCCAAGGAGGGAGGGGACAAAAACAAAGCCAAAGAGACAGGGAGGACAACAATGCATAAAGAGTAGAAAGATGGACTAACAACAAGCAAGGAGGAGGACAACAAAAAGCAAGGAGGAGGAGGACAACAACAAGCCCCAAGGCAGCCTGAAGCGAACAACAACAAGCAAGAGAGGCGGACCCCCCACAAGCAAGAAGAGGAAGCGGAACAACAAGCTAAGAAGAGAGGACCCCCCCAGCGAAGAAGGCGTGACGAACAACAAGCTCAAGCAAGGAGTGTGCGAACAACAACAAAGCAAGGAGGAGGACAACAAGCAAGGATGGACATGGACAACAATCAAGCAAGGAGCGAGGACAGCAAATGAGAAGGACAACAAGCAAGAGTTGGCAGACCAGACTACCAGAGCCAACACGGACAACAGCAAAGCAAGGAGGACGATCAACAACAGCTAAGGAGAGAGCCAAGCAAGCAAAGGAGCGGACATACAACAACAAGGAACAACAAAAAGCAAGGAGGAGGACAACAACAAGCCCCACAGGACGAGGAGGACAAACAACAAGCAAAAGGAGGACAACGACAAGCAATGGATGGCGAAACACCAAGACAAGAGTAGAGGACAACAAGCAAGCCCAGAGGATGGAGGACAACAACAAGCAAGGAGGAGCGAAACAGCCGGAGTACAACAAGCAAGCCCAAGGAGGACGACAACAACAACAAGGAGGAGGTCGACAACAAGCAAGGAGGAGGACAACAAGCAAAGAGGAGGACAACAAGCAAGGAGGAGGACAACAACAAGCAAGGAGGAGGACAACAAAAAGCAAGGAGGAGGACAACAACAAGCAAAGAGGAGGAGGACAACAAGCAAGGAGGAGGACAAAAACAAGCAAGAAATGGCAAGTACAACAAGCAAGGACAGAGAGCGAGTAGGACAACTAACCAAGCAAGGAGGGGGTAGGATAGAGGGAAGGAACAACAACAAGCCCAAGGAAGTACTGAGGATCAACAACAGACAATGAGAGGAGCGAACAGAAAAAACAATGGAAGAGTACAACAACAAAGAAGTGGAGAGAGACGATACAAATAGCAAAAAGGAGGAAGGACAACAACAAGCAAGGAGGTCGATCGGACTAAAAGCAATGAGGAGGACAAAACAAGCAAGGAGGAGGATCCAACAAACATAAATAAGCAAGAGTCTCACAACAACAAGCAAGACGTAGAGAGGCCCCACCGCAAGCCCCCTATCACGTCGTCGAATGACTGCGCCTGTTACCGTATTTTATTTCATCCGATACGCTCTAATACTATATAAAGGGTAGCGAAAAACCACCTAATAATAAATAAAAAATGATATAATGAGGCATAGCGATACTTTAGTAGTACTCTTAGGCACTTATGAAAGAAATAGCGTAACATACGGGTCTCAAAGCCCCTAACACAGAGAGCCACTGCATGAAACACATACAAAGCCATCATGATTGATAGAATCACGTTCGACACAACACACAGAACAGACAGACAGGAGGACAAACAGACAGCACACTAAGATCTCAAATAAATCTGGTTTCACTAGCATAAGTGGATAGTCGCGGCTGAATCACACTCAGGGTCAGCTAAGTCAATCTACTGGGTCTATATAGAATAAGCCAGATTGACACGATATTTCGTATGTGACATAAACTAGTCAACTATACAGATAACATCATAACTCAGAGAGAGTCAAGGACGCCGCTTACCGGGACTTTCCTCCATAACTCAGTTGTGAACCTAATCGCTTAGTTCAGTCCTACCCTCATTGCTTGTTGTCACTACCTCTTGCTTCAGCGTTGTCCTCTATGCTTGTCTAGTCCTCCTTATTGTTGTCCCTACCTCACGTGCTCTGATTTCTATCCTCACTCGACTTGCCAACCTTGCTAAGTTGTTACTCCCTCCTTGCTCTGTTAACGTCCTACCATCAGAGATGCTTAGTTAGATATGTCCTCCTACCTCTGCTTGCTGCTCCTCCTCCTGCTTGTTAAGATAATACCTCCTGCTGCCCTTGTTGTTATCCTACTCCTGTGCTGTTGTTGTCCTCCTTCTTGCTTGTTGCCTCCTCCTTGCTTGTGTCCTCCTCTTGCTTTTGTCCTCCTCCGTGCTTGTTGTATCCTTCCTCCTTGCTTGTTGGTGTCCTCCCCTTGCTTTGTTGTCTCCTCCTTGCTTGTGTTGTCTCCTCCTCTTGTGTTGTCCTCCTCCTTGATTGTGTTGTCCTCCTCGTTGTGTTGTCTCTCCTGATTGTTGTTGTCTCCTCCTTGATTGTTGTTGTCCACCTCCTAGCTTGTTGTTGTCCCCTCCTTGATTGTTGTTGTCCACCTC
>JAGGCT020003795.1:0-11498 GCA_017654935.2 Phymorhynchus buccinoides
ATCCAACTCTGCGACGAGGATCGAACGATTCTGGCGATAACACCACTTTTGTTGTCGCTTCTCACTCTAGTCCTAAGTACTCGTACTGTCCATTCACTGTTCATTTAATCAGTACTTACATTATTTTCACTTTTTCCTTAAACCTGACTGGGGAAATGGCCAGCATTACTTCGTCCTCATCAAGTTCGAGGCAACCAAACAATCTCCTCGCGGCACACAGACCTCTAATTTTTGACAATTTCCGGCAAAAATCTCCTCCAATTTCGACCAACACCGCCATTTCTCTGCTTCACTAGTGAAGACTATCAAGGGAAGTAACTGTGAAATCAAACAAGAAAAGTCGCATAGCAGTTGTGTACCTTAGACCTTCGATGAGGTTCCCGGCTGAACCTCGATCGGAGGTTCCCGTTCACGGAAGTGTTAATGCAGTGTAAATCGCTTTAAATGCTGTTTGAAAGGAAATAAAAATACACTCAAGGCAAACATTCGGCAGTAAGCCTGCGGAAATTCTGAATCCTCTGAAATTTGCAGATCATCAGACAATCCTGATGCCCGAGGTCTATTGTTATGTTCCAAAACTCTCGTCAACATAAAAAACTCAACAGCATAACGATAATAAGCTGCAATGAGTATTACCCTCCAAAAATCTATCATCAACATGAAAAACTCAACAGCACAACAATAATAAGCTGCAATGAGTATTACCCTCCAGAAATATATCATCAACATGAAAAACTCAACAGCACAACTATAATAAGCTGCAATGATGTATTACCCTCCAGAAATCTATCGTCAACATGAAAAACTCAACAGTATAACTATAATAAGCTGCAATGATGTATTACCCTCCAGAAATCTATCAACATGAAAAACTCAACAGTATAACTATAATAAGCTGCAATGATGTATTACCCTCCAGAAATCTATCAACATGAAAAACTCAACAGCATAACTATAATAAGCTGCAATGATGTCATTACCCATCCAGAAATATTTATTTCATCAACATGAAAAACTCAACAGCACAACTATAATAAGCTGCAATGAGTATTACCCTCCAGAAATCTATCATCAACAATACAAATTCAAGCGCATAAGCTACGATTGTTGTCATCCTCCAAAACTGTAATCATTGACATAACAAATTCAAGTGCATATAAGCTATGACGGTTATTCTCAAACACTCTGATCAATCAACATTAAAAATTCAAGTGCATATATTATAAGCTATGACGGTTATTCTCAAACACTCTGATCAATCGACATAACAAATTCAAGTGCATATATAAGCTATGACGGTTATTCTCAAACACTCTGATCAATCAACATTCAAAATTCAAGTGCATATATTATAAGCTATGACAGTTATTCTCAAAAACTCTGATCAATCAACATTAAAAATTCAAGTGCATATAAGCTATGACGGTTATTCTCAAACACTCTGATCAATCAACATTCAAAATTCAAGTGCATATAAGCTATGA
Source organism: Phymorhynchus buccinoides (assembly GCA_017654935.2). Classification (NCBI taxonomy): domain Eukaryota; kingdom Metazoa; phylum Mollusca; class Gastropoda; order Neogastropoda; family Raphitomidae; genus Phymorhynchus; species Phymorhynchus buccinoides. The sequence continues at coordinate 1,485 of JAGGCT020003795.1, forward strand.
CGGTTATTCTCAAACACTCTGATCAATCAACATTCAAAATTCAAGTGCATATAAGCTATGACGGTTATTCTCAAACACTCTGATCAATCAACATTCAAAATTCAAGTGCATAAACTACCAAAGGGATACAAAGAATGCATGTAAGAAAACAATGAGGAGGACTTTTAATTCCATATAAAACACACACACACACCGCCAAACAGAAATTACCGGTACATGTAAAAGATCTGCATCTTAATCGCATTAAAAAGGTTTGTTTGTAAACCCATGGTGTCCACATACAAGCTGAAGCGCCAACAAGTGCAAACACACATGCAGACAAACACCAGACCCCAGGCATGCAAGCACAACGAATGATACATGCACAGCTTAATCAGCTCAACCAACACTGGCCAATAGGGCATTTGCCACGAGTGTTCGTTCTCTATACTAGACTACTAATTTGCCCGCACTCGTTCTGCCCGAGTTACGCCGACATTTCTAATTCAACTCTCTAAATTCAACTCAGTGAAATTCAAGGTCACCGGCACACAGACACGGTAAAATGCCCTATTGCTTTCCTTCACAACCATTCGATATGAGAGTACGCTATAGCGTACATAGTGTTTAAACATTCACACTTCACAACTCAGCGAAGCCATGCAACCCAAACTGGTATAAAAGTGTTCCTCTATAGTCCCTTAATAGTTTTCAACCAATGAAATGACTTCTAGTCTATTTTTAGGACGGCAATGAATGAAAACGAGTCACTACCCCTCTCTTCGTCTTCTTTGTCATGCTTTTTTGCAAAACGTCTTTATTTTGGAATTATAACAGATGTTAGATTTATCATTATAAATAACACAAGTTTTAAAAACTCTACCGTCAAGCATTATTATAAAAATAATTTGTATGTAATGACGCAAACCTGCCTAGTGTTGAACGGTTGTGCGAGGCGTGTACGCTATAGCGTACTCTCCTGTAGAGAGAGTTGAAATTAACAAATTACTAGTACACACACGCTGCAACTTCCCGTCTAGGGCTTGCCTTACCTTTAAACACTCAAACACACAATTCCATACACACCATATTTACTCCCAACCACAAGCATACACTCCACCGATTATGGACCAGAGAAGAAGAAAAAATTTACAGCAGAGATTTTCTTCAATTATGACCAATTTTTCGGCGGAGCCGTTTTCACGCCTCAACATGTATTCAACATGCCTGAAGAGACCTCGAACCTGAAGGAAGCCCGGATCTGAAGAGAGCTCGGTGGAGCCGTTTTCACGCCTGAACATGTATTCAACATGCCTGAGACCACCTCGAACCTGAAGGAAGCCCGGATCTGAAGACCTCAAGAGCGCTCGGCGGAGCCGTTCTCACGCCACAACAATCGCGAATCTCTCCCATAAGGTAGCCTTTGCAATCGTCACTGTCATCATCATCAGACTCATCTGAATCACCAGAGAGAGCATCACACTGAAACAGCAAAAAAACAGACAATTAACTCAGTATTAAAACAAATTTGTTTTGCTATTGGCAGCATTATTTAATACTAGCATCCGGTAAAGGTCAAGATGTGCCCACCCCCCTGCATTTCTCGGTTAATTGTATTTTTCCGTTTTTGCCTTTCTTACCATACATAAAGCTGTATTTTAGGAACATTTTGAGCTAATTCTCTTTTTGGAATACTAACCCTAACCCTAAAACCCCCCACTATGTACTGCAGTACACCGCGATTTGTCACAGTTGTGGTTCGTTGCGTTTTTCCGTCTTATAGGGTGGGGGGTAGGGTTAGGGTTAGGGCTAGGGTTAGAGATAGGGTTAGTATTCCAAAAAGGTTATTAGCTAAAAATGTTCCTAAAATACAGCTTTATGTATGGTAAGAAAGGCAATAACGGAAAAATAGAATTAACCGAGAAATGTAGGGGGGGGTGGCACATCTTGACCTTTACCCCAGCATCCTTATACAGTGGAACCTCCATTATAAGACTCCCTCCCATATAAGACCTACTTCTCTGAGACATTGCCCTTCTTTGTAAGTATTTAAAATTACTTCCCTTATAAGACCCCTCCCTTTATAACTATAAGACCTGATTTTGAATGATTTTTTAAGGTCTTATAAGGGAGGTTCCACTGTAATTGTAATACTTACAAAGAAGGGCAATGTCTCAGAGAAGTAGGCCTTATGCGGGAGGGAGTCTTATAACAGAAGGTCTTACAAGGGAGCTTCTACTCTAATTTGTAATACTTACAAAGAAGGGCAATGTCTCAGAGAAGTAGGCCTTATGCGGGAGGGACTTATAACAGGAGGTCTTACAAGGGAGCTTCCACTCTAATTGTAATACTTACAAAGAAGGGCAATGTCTCAGAGAAGTAGGCCTTATGCCCAGATGGGTCGGAATGGGAGGGAGTCTTATAACGGGAGGTCTTACAAGGGAGGTTTCACTGTATATTCGGCTGTTTTTTTGTCCATAACATTGTCCTTCTGTCTATTTCTGATATTCATCAACAAATGGAAGAAGCAAGCACAAAAAAGAAAGAACCAAGGAATGAAACAGTGGTGCCAAGAGGAGATCACAAAATTAAACAAGGGGAGAGAAAGAGTTCTCCCCCTTTGTTCAATTTCGAAAGAACCAAGGGTTTAAATCAGGCATCAGAATTGTCAGAGGATTTCAGAGGATTAAGAATTTCTGACTGGGGTGTAGCTGCGAATTGGGATTCGGAACGATCAGCGTGGGAGCAACGCCACTGTACGGCCAGAAGATGGGACAGCACAAAAAAAAAAAAAAATGAAGCAGGGAGACCAGTGAAAACTGAAAACCGGACCCTCACCCACTATGACCATATGGCCGGGGAACGCAAAACAAGGATTGCCTTTTCACTGAAACAATTACGAGAGAGCTCCAGCATGCTTTTGAAGATGGCAGATCTGCCTACCCCCAATTTCTTTTTTAGGTACTCCACGAAATAAAATTCTGTACTTTTTTGTATTTTGCAAGGAGACCCAAAAACGGAACATTACAGAATATTAAACCGCCATGCAAAATGACGAAAAACACTTGATTTAAGTTCAAATTTTTTGCCAGATTAATTTTCCATTTACCGTACTGCAGCTCAAAATTGTGTACAAAATACGGAAATCGTATGGGTAGGCAGGTCAGTGATGGTCTTGATCTTACTTCACAGTTCATTTCATGCTCCATACGTGGGTAAACTAACTTAAAAAGACAAATGTCCGTTCATCTTGAAGGGGAAAGAGGGGCCCATTGTGCCAGTTGTGTTTTATTCAGGTTCTGCATGCCACACTGATTTTCATTTTGCCGGGTTCGGAGGCTTAGCCTCTGGAGAATAGGGCATTTGCCACCCGTGTTCGTTCTCTATACTAGACTACTAATTTGCCTGTGCTCATTCTGCCCGAGTTACGCTGACCTTTCTAATTCAACTCGATGAAATTCAAGGTCGTCGGCATGCGGCAAATGCCCTATTGAATATACCTCTCCGTCTTCCTCTGGAGAATTGAATATACCTCTCTCCCTCTCCCTCTGGAGAATTGAATATACATCTCTCTCTCTCTCTCTCTCTCTCTCTCTCTCTCTCTCTCTCTCACACACACACACTCGATGTCTTTCACCTCAAATAGCACCAACTTACCAACAAACTGCGATATATCTGCATCTTAACATTTGTCTCTCTCCATTTGATCTGCTCTGTTCTCAAGTGAACTATAAGATTCTCGAACTGAAACAAAAAGAAAAAAAACCAACCAGGATGATTCTTCAAGCAACACTATTTTCCGTAAAAACCAATCCCCTGAAAACACATCGTAAATGGGGTGGGCCTCAGCATGAAGGCTCAAAAAAGCTGACACGGCTCCCAGGGACCCCCATTTGTCTATGAAGCACTAAAATTATGCACTAGAAAAATGATTTTTAGCATTCGCAATGCCACTGGGACCCTCAATCCTGCCTCTAGGACCCTCTATACTGTAAGTGAAAGAGTCCCTGGGACCCCTTGTTTTGTGGGACGATTGGGAGCCCTGACTGGTACAGCATGGGTTAAAGTAAAACATTCTCTCAGTCCTAAAATCATGACACGTTTCAATGTTCTCTGAACTTTCCACAATCACAAAGTGGTGACCGCATTAAACATTATTTCCAATGTGTGTATGTGTTTGATATACAGGACGGGTGGGGAGAGTTACATGCTTATCTATCATCTTATTTCAATCTGCCATCAGAGTTGGCAGAAATGTTTTAATTTTATTATAAGATTGTGGTTCCGGGTGACAAGATGGCCAATCCTATGTAAATGGGTCGGAGCTAATGCACATGTTTTAAGTGTTGGTAATGTATGGTTAAATTAGATTGATTGATTGTTTTTATTATAAGATCGTGGTTCCGGGTGACAAGATGGCCAATCCTGAAGACTCTTTCCATCATTTTTTTTTTCAACCCTCATTTCAGGAGCATTCCTAAACTACTTTCACACTGTATGTGGATTTATGTTAAAATCAGTAACCAGGGCCTGTATTCACATTGAGATAGCATGAGACTTAGCATCATGCTAACTTAGAAGCTCTTCCAAAAGTCCTATTAAATCCTATAGGACATTGGAAGAGCTTCTAAGTTAGCATCATGCTAAGTCTCATGCTATCTCAATGTGAATACAGGCCCTGCATGACAACGACCACAAAATAAATAAGGCAACATTTTTAACCCCTTCACTGCAAAGTGGACATATTAATTTTTTAGAAGGGAATAATCAACGAAACAAATATTCTGCAAGATAATATTGAAATTTGAATTAAAGTACCTGAGGTTGAGAGCATCACTTACATCAGTATTAAAGATAAGTGGACTGACACTTCCATTAAATAAAAAAATAATACAATCATCGCTACTTGTGGCGGTGCCATAGCCGATGAGGTTTAACCGAGGCGTGGTCACCGCTACAGCTATCTGTATTAATTTTTTTAAATCGGGACTTTACTGGTTTCGTACTGCCTCCGGGCATTGTCTCCAGTATTGTTCCAACCATATTTGTATTTACAAATGTCCCATATGTGTCTGATTCAGACCAAGAGGATGTAAAACACCATTTTCTCTCTCTCTCTCTCTCTGTTCCATTAAATAGAGTTATAGAGTACTGACAGGGGTCAAGACATTGGGGGAAAAAAATGACGCAAGCAAGACAATTTCTACATAATAGCTACATACGATTTCAGGGGGGGAGGGGTATGCACGGAGCCAACCAAAGCGCAGACCTGTTAGTACTCTAGTTGTCTATTCTGTGAATACATCACTGACAAGAGGTTTTTAACATTTTCAAACCAACCCCTCTCACTGCTATATATTCTTAGGACACTGAGTAGACATTCCTTCAGAAGACCCGATTTGTGCCCTTTTCAATAAATTCTCTTTAAAAAATCTGGAGTCCAGGAGATCACAGTGACTTTATTTTTGTAGGGTGGCTTAGATGTATCTTTAATCTTTTAATCAATATAAAATTTGAAAACCAACTCGTTAATTTGTGCCTAAGTGAACGAGTTGAAAGCAGCCACACCACTGTTGGCAACAGGAGCACTTTGCCTGTTGCTAACATACAAGCAGCGTGTCGGCAGCCGTAAACTCGGCCGTTGCCAGTATTCTATCAGCGTGTTGCGAAAAAGTCAATGCAAAACTCCTAAAAGGAAAGAATAACAGATAATAAATGATCTCCATCATTGGGCACTGAAAGGGTCACAAGATACCATCAACTTGAGAATTTGAAACGCTACTTTGACTGTGACAAAAACAAATCTCACTAGCGCGCGCGCGCTGACACACACTGAATGGATTATGGCTTACAGCTACACCTCAAACAACGTGGGTGCAACTACCCAAAATGAAAAAATAAAAATAAAAAGCTGGGGTCCAGAGGCCACTTGGGGCCCCGGCTGGGTATAGGGGCAGAGCCCTGTTGGAGATCCAGGGAGCAACAACCTCCCAAAGCTGAAGCAATTTTTTTTATTATTTAAAATTTTTACATAGCTCTCCTTGTTTTTCCAAAACAAAATTTACAGGTGTTTTTTTAAGTGTTTAAAAAATACAGTGCAAACGCTTACATAAAATTTGTTGTTCACAATTTTTTTATTAAAAGAATGTCCTTTTCAGGTAACGTAAATAAGGAATTCCTTGTGAAAAGGAAACAAATGCACCCATGCAGTGATGTCCAGAGGCCACGGTCACAGGACACTGACCTATTAAAATTAAAAATGACTTATTGTGCTCTCCTGTGTCAGGACAAATGTCTGATTGTTGTTGTTTTTTAACACTGGCATGCTTTGTCTTATTGATTTCTGCAAGAGCCAGGACATTGTCTGTATTGATTTCTCCTGTCTCAGGACAGTTTGTCCCATCACTTCTTGACCGTCGGTACATCACTATTTAATTATTTTTGTCTCCCCATTATAGTCCCTGTCAACAGCTATGGTCATCTCAGGACTGTCACCGCGTAAAGTTGAACCACTTATTACAAAACACTCATCAATGCATCTTACCAACGTTCAACAACCTGTAAACAACAAAAAACATACAGTACAATTCATAACGTGACACCTCCATCATTGCAACCCTATCGGCCACTGCAAAGAACACCTTTTGCAAGAGTGAATGCCCTTGGTGGGTGGGGGGAGATGGTTGAGTACTGACCAAACAAGGGACATAACTCTCGCCAATAACCCTATTTGAGGCTACTAAATGGATGCTTTTTGCAAGAGTGAATGCCCTTGTCCAGCACTGACCATCGCAAGGGATTCACCCTCACTGTCAAGGGCGTTAATAACCCTAGTTGCAGGGGCCAATAGCACGTAAGTCCACACAGTGCTGGAAACGTCAGGGCTCCCAGGGACCCTCATTTGGGGGTCTATGAAGTACTAAAATTTCTAAAGGACCCTCTAAAAGAATGTGCAGGGGGTCCCAGGGATGCACCTGAAAAACATCTTTTTAGCATTCGCAATGCCACTGGGACCCTCTATCCCACCTCTAGGACCCTCTATACTGTAAGGTGAAGGAGTCCCTGGGACCCCTTGTTTTGCTGGACGATTGGGAGCCCTGAACATTGAGCCACTCTACTCTATTTATCGGATCCAGGTTTTTAAACAAAACAGTAAAAAAGGATAAACACATACATCACTGCCCGTGCAACAACAACTTACCAGTGCATAGTAACGATGATACTTCTTCTCCATGTCCTGCAGTTCTTCTTTGGTAATTCTCAATTGAATTTCCAGATCCTCCACATTCTGAAAAAAAAGAAGAAAACCAGAATACTTTTTTTTAGATACTGTATCAGAACTTTTTGAAAGCCAATCCTCTGAAAAGAGTGCACAGTAAAACTAAAAGGAGCCACCCATCCACCCTGAATATAAAACTTGCGCATGAAATGAATGAAAGTCTGCTTAACAATAACATACTCAAGGCTAGAAGAAGGCTATGCCACTCTTGGATAGATGTTTGATTTGTTTGTATGTTGTCCTCTCCACCATTGTTGATGTGTACTGTGTGGGTGGAGGGTCATAAAAAGGCGAACTTGGCACATTCTTTGTTTGAGAATGATGCTTTGTTTGTCTCACTTTGGTTCTCACCCACACATTGCTAGATGATTGGCATCGTAATCAACTTTGGTGGAAGGGAGTTAATTAGAAAGAGAGTATTACCCCTTTGTTCAATTTCGTTAACTAAGAAATGGTTAGGCCCAGCATATCCCATCTTCGGCTGGAGAAAATCTTCGTTAAGCGTTTCTTTCAACAACAAAAAGGCAGGAGAACGGACCAATTTAGGCAAAGATATATATAGAAGATGACAAATAAGCAAAAGGATATAAAAAAAAAAAGGCAGAATCAAAGGGAGTGACAGACAGATAAGATTAGGAGGAAGTTACGAGCACAGAACTTCCAGAAGGTGGGGGAAACTATTTGCACCAAAGATCCCTATTAATAAGCCTGTTAGTGTTACTAACCGGAGCTGCAGCTTTCTCCACCTCAGCCACCTCTTCGCCACAAAACTCCTTCAGACGTAGGTTTTCTTCCAGTGCCAGCGGTGTAGGTTGGTGGTGAGGGGGCTGGTAATAATAATAATAATAATTAGTACCTCTTCTTGCCTCAAATCCTTCAGAGTAGGCTTTTTATAAATCCAGTGCACGGTGTAGGCTCAAGTAGACCAACAGTAAGAAAAATTTAGTTTTACAATAATAGATCAATATTCATCAGCAAGTAGACCAACAAATAGAATTTTAGTTTTACAATCAAATATTCATCAGCAAGTAGACGCAACAAACAGAATTTTAGTTTTACAATCAAATATTCATCAGGCAAGTAGACCAACAAATAAAATTTTTAGTTTTACAATGAAAATATTCATCATCACAAGTAGACCAACAAATATAATTTTAGTTTTACAATCAAATATTCATCAGCAATACCTAGACCAACAAATATAATTTTAGTTTTACAATCAAATATTCATCAGCAAGTAGACCAACAAATAGAATTTTAGTTTTACAATGAAATATTCATCAGCAAGTAGACCAACAAACAGAATTTTAGTTTTACAATGAAATATTCATCAGTAAGTAGACCAACAAACAGAATTGTAGTTTTACAATGAAATATTCATCAGCAAGTAGACCAACAAATAGAATTTTAGTTTTACAATCAAATATAACCATACAATACCACACATCAACAAAAACACACAAACAGATGTGTGCGCTACATCATAGCACACACTTACAGCTACCAGAAAACACCACTATGAATTATATAGAGCATTCGCGAGGGGGTGGGTGGATATGAGTGTGAGCAGTAGCTTATCGCAGGCTGTCTATTAATTACAGTCCAACATAATGGGGCAATTGTACGTTGCGCTAGGATCTAGGACAACAGTATCATCAATCTAACACATACATGGCAAAACTGATCCATACGTAGCTAACAAAATGAAAGATCGTTAATGTGTGGCGGCCCACGTTGGTGAGGTAATATTAAACGGTCATGCACGTAAATGTTCTCTCCTTGGCTGGTGCATTTGTCCACCCAAAGTGGTCAAGTGCTTCGGCTGTTGGGATGATCCCTGGGTCTTTAAAAACCAGGGTAAGACAACAACCACACCCTCACACAAACGTAAGAGGATATACAGTGCAACCTCCCTTCTAAGAACGTAAAAACATCCCAAAATGAAGGTCTTATAAGGGAGGGGTCTCATAATGGAGGTAAATTAAATACTTAAAAGAAGGCAATGTCTCAGAGTTCAGTAGGTCGTATTGTGGGAGGGAGTCTTATAATAGGAGGTCTTATAAGGGAGGTTCCACTGTACATACAAGTACACTCACCCATGATACATGCAACACAACACACAAAACCAAAAACCACCTCACCCGCATGTCACGACACCACATCACAACCACACACATAGTGAGAGACTTTCGACTTTGACAAGAAATGTGCGTAAAGTACATTTTTACCACTACACACACCACACACTGGGACACACACGAGGCATCAGAATATTCCAAGTCCAATCTTCAGAAACTGCGGTACTACAGGCCCCAGACTGAAGAGGGCAGACACTGAATCAGTTTCCCAAACATGACCAAAACGGCTTCAAACCCTTTCACCGTCAAGTTGCATTTTAGCACCAACAGTGATTTAACCACCCATGTCAACTAAAAGGCTCAAATTGGGGTCTATTATCCAAAGACACTATTGTCTTAGTTGTTGGGATGTAGGATAGACCCTTATTATATGTCACAGAATAATCCACACTACTGCAATGGTTTTGTTCTCTACCCAGACATTTATGGAATTTTTTGACTGAATATGGCTGGCGATGAAAGTGTAGGTGCAGTGATAAATCATTTAAACATGCTATTTTAACATAAAAAAAATAACAGCTGAATAAAAGACAACACCTCTGGAAGAGAAGCCAATCTTGGTCAGAAATAAACCTTTGAAAATTTCCAGATCCTCTCTGACAATTCTGATGCCTTTCA
>JAGGCT020003796.1:0-11483 GCA_017654935.2 Phymorhynchus buccinoides
CGATGTCATGTATTCACATCATTTTATTTGTTTACTATTCTCCATTAATGTGCCTCATATATGCTAAAATCAATGTTTAAAATTGTCCGCATTTTATTGCTAATTGTTACCGGTTTCATACCATAGGCTGCATTTGTTTGCCCTATTCTTCATCAAATGGTGAGATTATCGTCCAATTGTTCATCGACCCTTATGGACAAGCCCTATTCTATAATGTATAGTTCTTTTATACGTGCTTCAACATATATCTGTGCGTATGTGCATGTATGCTTGCGTGTGCGCGCACGTGCAGGTGTGTGCATGCATGGTTACACGCATGTATGCCCGCACGAGTATAAACAATTATACATGTGCGTATGTAATTTTATAAATCCATATTTCAGCCTATCTTTATCATAATATCACCTGCTTTGCTACCTTTATGTTCAAATATCTATGTGTAATGTTATGCCTTGCCATGTTTGTATTCTATGTTCGTATATGTACCAAGGTGCTACTTTTGTGTTCAAATATGTATGTGTAATATTATGCCTTGCCATGTTAATATGCTTGGTCTGTGCTTGGTCCTGTCTTGTTTACTTTGTATACGTCACCTCTTGCCAATGTCATCGACCAACACGACATGAAACATCACTTCTATGCAGATGACTCACAACTCCAAAATAGTACAACCCCTGAAGATCTAGATTCCATTATTTCAGAAAGTAATAACTGCTATATGGATATTCATAATTGGATGGTTCAAAATAAACTTCAATTAAATGGTGAAAAAACCGAAGCAATGCTTGTAGGAACAAAAAACAAACTAGCCTCTGTATCTATAGAGTCAATCCAACTGGGTAACAATATCATTCCCCTCTCAGACTCTGTCAAAAATTTAGGTGTCACTTTGGACAACACTCTTTCCATGCAGAGTTTCCTGACTCAGACCTGTCAGTCCTGCTACTATCATATTCGTCGCATTGGCTATATTCCTAAATATCTCTCAGATGAAGCCACAGCAAAACTTGTTACTTCCCTCATCCTATCTCGTCTTGACTACTGTAATGCTCTCCTTTCTGGCCTATCAGTCTCTTCTATATCATGTCTCCAGCGTATTCAAACCACAGCTGCTCGTCTTGTCCTTAGGAAGAAAAAGTTCGATCACGTAAGCCCTCTTCTCCGTTCTTTGCACTGGCTTCCTGTCGCAGACATAAGTGAGTATAAATTAAACACCCTTTGCTATAAATCTATCCATAAAGCTGCTCCATCTTACCTCTGCGACAATATTTCCATCTATACGCCAGCTCGCACTTTGCGTTCAGTTTCTGACCCCCTTTCTCTCCAGATCCCTAGGTATAAGCTTTCAACTGTTGGTTGGCGCTCTTTTGCTGTCTCAGGACCGACATCTTGGAACAAACTTCCTCTTTCCCTCCGTCAGCGACCGACCCTCTCAGCCTTCAAATCTAATCTTAAAACCCACCTGTTCCCCCGTCATTGAGGCTCCACTCTCTTTCTCTTCTCTCTCTTACCTTTAGGTCTGTTTCTGCTGTATACCATTTATGTCAAACGTGTGTGTTCGCTTTGTATTGCATTTTGTTTGAATGCGTTATGAATGCTAACGTGTGTGTGCGCTTTGATTTGATTTATATCAAGATTCAGCGCCGTATAAATACTGTATGTTGTTGTTGTTGTTGTTATGCACTGCCATGTTTGTATTCTATGTTCGTATATGTAGGCCTACCAAGGACAGTTTGGAAGACTAGGCGTTGCCTAAAATCTTTATTCTTGATAAATAAAGTTACAGTTTTCAAGTTCTCTCTCTCTCTCTCTCTCTCTCTCTCTCTCTCTCTCTCTCTCTCTCTCTCTCTCTCTCTCTCTCTCTCTCTCTCTCTCTCTCTCTCTCTCTCTCTCTCTCTCGTGTGTGTATGTGTGCGCGTGTGGTTAACCTAAAAACTCGTGCGCTTGATTATAGGCTGACTGTTTCAGTGAATCATCTATCTGTGTTGTTTACACGGCGCCGTCCACAAATTCAAGGCGTTTGATTTATTTGTTTCAGTTAGGTGGTACTGAGCAAGAACAAATCTTGATGCCCGCATACCGCATTCTTTAAAGGAAACTTTAAACAAGTGGTTCAATAATGTGTCATCTCAGATACAGCCAACCAAAACAAATGGCTTGAGAAATAAGCACCGATGTCTGTCTGTCTGCCTGCTCTGTTTTTTTTTTGTTTTTTTTCTATCTCTGCATCTCTGTTAGACAGGGCGTTTTACTTATACACACACACACACACACACACACACACACACACACACACATATATATATATATATATATATATATATATATATATATATATATATATATATATATAAATTCACACACACACACACACACACACACACATTCACGCACACACATATACACATACACACACGCGCGCGCGCGCACACACACGCATGCACACGCACACATACACACACACACACACACATACACGCACACATACATACAGACGCGTGCACGCACAGACAGAGAGGGGGAGAACTTTCTTGGGAGCAGTGTAAATAATGTTGGTTACGACTTGGAGTCATTGTATTTGTTTGATTCTTCTTTTACAAGGATTGCATTATGTTACTCTTACACAGGCATAATATATGTATAAGAAACCAGCTTCCGAAGCTTGGAAGAAAGAGCGCAGTGTGATGCTTCAGAAAGGTAAACACTTGCCAAAAAGTTAAGCAGCCCCTCTTCGAAATCCACAACAAAATGTTTGATAACTCACAAACGAAAGCGAACTCAAATAATCATTTCATTTTTTCTCAGTTACACTAAGACGAGTCTCGGTTATGTGCTGAATACACAAAGTACCCAAAGTGTCAAATCAAATTAACCAATTTCGTTCTGCAAAGATGGTGACTGACTTTCACCATTTCACTTCTTCTGAAAAGGTTTGACTTTGGAAGCCCACAGAGAACAAAATAGAGATGTGTTGCCGACTTTATTCCCACTGAGAATAAGGAAAACAATTTCTTCTCTTTCAGTTCTGCGCAGATTGTGTCACTTATGTTGCGTTATGTGCTGTCCGTAACGAATGTAGCTTCCCCGTACCTAACAAAGATTCTAAAAGGGTAATATGGACTACTTAAGAGCTACAGCGAACCGGGCTGACAGAGTTATCGTTAGTGGGGTAGTTATACACCATTCACAGCGGCGGCTATCCAAAAACTCAGTCTGGAATTTGAACGGAGAATTCAACTGGCCTATCGACGTGTAAATGTGTCACGTTTAAAAGGGACATAACCAGTGTTTCTGTCCTCACTACACATATACGGAAAAGAGACCGGATGCTTGTCTTCCCCTATACAGTCTTTGTACCTAAATCGCATTTTGGCGCCATTTTACATGCAGCAAATAGGCTTTTATTGCTCAACATTGTTCCATCCTTCTTGTACAGCATTTGTGAGATAAACACCACATGGACTTCCAAGGTTGGAGCAGGGCTGCTCTCGTGTTGATAGAGCAGACGTGGCTGGTGCATCTCTGGGTCCCTTCAGCACCTTCGGGTGTTCCTTTCTCATGTTTGGAGTGGTTATGTGACCAGGGTGGCTCTCTACAACATGTCCCTTAAATGTTCAGTCACTTTCAGATTTGTACATCGTGCTGGCTCCTCTTTACAGACAATAATGCTCGGGTTTTTTTAATGTCAGCTCTACGTTTGCAGTGTATTGGACTGTTGAGTACTTGAAAGAGCCTTTCTCATATTGTGTCATTGACTGACTTTCTCGCGTTGTCGTTCCAAATGAGCAATGATAGCTGACCATAACTGCCTTGCCTGAACGCAACCCAGTCCCTGCCACTTCTGTATCACTTTTGCCTGGTTCTGATATGTCTGATGTGATGAGGGAGAAGCCTTGAACATGTGCATCAAACTTGACTTTTTACAAAGGGTATCCTAACATTGACTGTGCGTTACCCACAATGTAATTTGGATGTACAAAAAAAGTGAAATTATGCGTGCAGGTCGCTACGCAAATAGGCTAAATTTGTATTGATTTACAAAATCTGTGCCAATCACCCAGAGAAATATTTTGCCTTGTTTGGCAAAAGGTTGCTTAACTTTGTGGCTCCAGTTTGCTTAGTATCATGGCAAAAAATAACACCTCAAATCAGTTAAACGTTCGTGATGAATTTAGTCACGTAGCCTACTTTCACTGCTTGTGCTCGTTCGATGTCCTATGCGTTCCTTGGAGGAGCTTTGCAGTATGTAAATGATCAAAGTTGCACAGATTTCATCACAGAGCCGAGTCCAGTGGTCAATATTTCTGAATGACTCGTGTGGTTTTTTCTCCCGATAGTCTCACGCATTTGTTATGCATCTTAGTGCCTGCTTGTGAGGGGGGAGAGAGAGAGAGAGAGAGAGAGAGAGAGAGAGAGAGAGAGAGAGAGAGAGAGAGAGAGAGAGAGAGAGAGAGAGAGAGAGAGAGAGAGAGAGAGAGAACTGTCTGTGTCTTTGAGATTTGTGTGTGTGTTTTGTGTGTGTGTGTGTGTGTGTGTCTGTCTGTCTGTCTGTCTGTCTGTCTGTCTTCTCTGTATGTCTGTCTGTCTGTCTGTACGTGCATGCGTGCGTGTGTGCGTGCGTGTGTTTGTATGTGTGTGCGTGCGCGTTCTTGAAAGCGTACGTCAGTGTGTAGGCGTAGACCATTCGTATGGTACAAGTATGATCAAGCATGCACCTGAGTGTGCACGTGCACCTACGAGCTCGTGTGGAGTTGTGCCCCTTTTCTTTGCACTGTCTGTGTGTTAGTGAGCGAGTGTGCGCAGTCGTGCTTGTGTGTCTTGCTATCTGTGTGTTCGTGTCACTACAACTCTGTTTTTGCTATTTCTTTTTTGTTTAATCTGTGTCAGTAGGCGGGTGTGCGCGTGCATGGCCTGCATTTTATTGATCACATTTTCATCGCCACTGTCGCCTCTTGGCACCACACTTGATTTAACACCCATGTCACTGAAAAGCATCACATGAGGGTCTGGTATCCAGTGACCTTATGTTCTTAATTTTGGGAGGTAAGGATAGCCCATATTTTATGCATGTTTCAGAGGAATCAACAATATTGCATACAGAATCTTTCCTCTACCCAGGTATGTTTAATGGAAATTTTAGCTGAAAAATGGCTGGCGTTGAAAGGGTTAAGATCTGTGTCAGTAGGCGGGTTTGCGCGTGGAAGGCCTGCATGTTATTGGTCACCTGTCCGTCTTCAAAATCTCGTGTTTTTCGTGCTACTGTAGTTAGTGACCTTGGGTACAGATGTGGCCGCAGTTAGTACTGGTCGACTACAGGGGTCGTGGGCTCACCGATGTAATCTCCCCTTACCCTCCTAATCCCTTGCAGCTCCCTTGGACCAAGATTGTCCCCTCACACTTTCCCTGTCCACTTCGCCCACTCTGGAACTTCCTGGCCCTTTGCCCCATGCTTCTTCGTCTTCGTTGTCACCAAACTATCGGAGATTGGAACTCCCTACCCACGGAGGTGGTAACATCAGCCTCAGTGGAGGGCTTCAAATCCCGGATCGGAGAAACAATGCCCCACTCCTCCCCCCCCCCCCCCCTTCCGTACCCCCCCCCCCCCCCCCCCCCCAATCAAAACCCTCCATCCCTAAATTCGCTTCCATATCAACGCCGATCATACGGTCGGCAATGTTTTTATCGACAGTTTCTGCCTGCCGAAGTCCCCACGTTCTATGCCAACATAGCCATCAACTTGATGATGGTGGTTGGGAAGAGAAAGAAGAAGAAGAAGAAGAAGAAGAAGAAGAAGAACTACATGGAACTCTGACACTGGAGGGACTTTCTAGTGCATTGTGATGCTCTGTACAGACTGGTCGGGTTTAGAGGCCTCGTTAGGCATAGGCTTCAGTGTTGTGACTTATGTTTTCTGATGAAGACAGGCAGAACTGGTCGCAATTATTATTATTTTGGGGTTATTAATTAATCTTATGTTTGATTGGTCGATTTATTTTGAGCATAGATTGATTTATTGTGAATTTATTGTGAATAAAATAACGTCACTTCGCACTTGTCTGTAGTTGTTTCTTTGTTATTGATTTGTTTAATATGGTGAATAAAACTAGTGACTTGGTTCATATTTCGGTGTTTGTTTCTGTTTTGTGATGTCGTGTGTTAGAGTGGGTGGTATAAGGGGAGGGAATAAGTGCAGCCCCTTATAGTTGGGTCATCTCCAGTAGTTCCGTGACCGTTGAGAGGGGAGGTCCGTTTCTCAGTGGATTTGACTTATCTGAAGGGATGTTACATTGACATTGGCCTGTAGTAGGGGCCAACCGTAGCACGAGAGATGTATAACAGATGGTTTTCTACAGTCATGGAAAACCATAATCCAGCTTAGTCTCTTGTGGAAGACTATGACTATGGACTATGACTCTCAAACGAGGGGGCATCTGCACCGGCTCTAGTGCTGCAGCCAAAGGGATGGGTTGGACTTTGGGGACCTTCCCCAATGCTAGCTGTCCTCAAATCCTTTTTGGCCGAGAGAGTGAGGATGTACCCTGGGCAAGGCATCTCCACTGTAATCAAATTCTAGCCCAGTCCGCTGGAATAGCATCTGCCCTCTCTGGCAGTCGTGGTGGGAAACGACAGTCTGGCATACAGACACAACCGTCATTGTGGAGCTTTAAGTATAAGCTAGTCGCAGCAAGTTAATTAAGGCTCACCTCGTATGCCCACTTTGTGTTGTTACTGGCGAGCTGAGAAATAAAGGATGAACATAAATGGACGTATATTTTATGAATTTCCCAATTCGGTTTTTAATTGTAGCTGCACATCTATGTGTCTGTTGAGCATTATGCAACAACTTCACCCCGATATGATTATGTTCTATGAGAGACAAAAACCGAGCCATCTAGCGATGGTCCTCCATGCTAGCCTCACTTTTAAAATGATCATTGTCTTGTCAATCTTGCAATATTGCTCATTTTAATATGTGTTTTGGCACACAGTTAGTTTTAGTTTGAATTTGTTATCCATTAACATGTTGTTGTTAGCACTCTGATCTAACAGATAACACACATTAAATCTAGGCATGTTGCCCTATGTATGATAGTTTTTTGCGTGATTGTTTCATTTAGATTTGTTTGTTTGTTTGTTTGTTTGTTTGTTTGTTTTCTCTAGCATGTGCTACTTTTCCCTAAGACCAGACATCCCACCCCCCATAAAAATGCACTCAGACTCTAGCAACCAGCCAACCAACCATGGAGCTTCAATGTAAGGTTTATTGTTCAGGCACATGAATCCCTTTAAATCCCACCCAACTATCCGGCGCGTGCAAAACCCAAAGCTTGTACAGTAGAACCTACCCATTAAGACATTGAACAATCATCCCCAAATAAGGTATTAAGTGGGAGGAAGTTTTAACAGGGAGGTAATTTTAATACTTACAGAGAAGGGCAAAGTCTCAGAGAAGTGGGTCTTAAGTGGGAGGGAGTCCTATGGGAGGTCTTAATAGGGAGGTAAAAGATTAAAATTATAGCCCCGTCGACAACAAAGGCCATTTCAGGGATGTCACCACGGTGCATCTCACCACGTATTAAAAAGGGATAAGAACATAAGGTAAAACAAGATCAAAGTTTTTTGGTTAAAATATTTTTTGTTAAAAATTATTAGTCAATCAGAAACTTAGCAAGTAAAAACCTGACACGTCTAGGGTTAAAAATATCACAGCCGAAGGAAGATGTTCTTTAAGGTCTGGACGAATGTTGAACAGTTTGTTATCTTGTTGCAGGTTCCACTCCTCTTGATCCAGACTTTTTTTTATATAATTAGAAACACTGCATCTTATATCAGAGGACGGAACGTACGCCCGCACAGGAGGATCTCCTACGGCATCCCTGGCCAGACGGCCCGCCTCCGCATTCCCTCGAATACCGATATGACCAGGGACCCATTCCAAGATGACGTCATAACCTTTGGATTTCAGAAGCGTAAACAATTCAAAGAATTTGATTAGTTCAGGATGCTTCAAGTTGGGTTTTTTACAGCAATAGCCTCTAGGTCTGAAAGGGAGTCAGTGCAAACTAGAAACTTTTTATTCTCGGATTGCTCGATTAACTTAAGAGCGAGGACAAGAGCAGTCAGCTCGGCAGTATACACAGAACTTTCCGTTGGAATATGCTTTGAAGAACTTTGGCGCGATGATGGAATAAAGGCAGCAGAAGCAACACCTTCCTCAGATTTGGAACCGTCTGTGAAAATCGTTTGATGATTGGGATGCTTGGAACGCATCTCCAAGAACATCTGTTTATAAGATAATGAGCTGGTGGACATTTTCCTTAGAGTAGTGAGGTCAAATCTGATGTCTGGAGTACACAGAGTCCAGGATGGTTGATCCCCAAAAATGGATTCGTCACATCGATGGCTTGGAGTCAAAACAGACTAACTCGAAAAGGCCTGTTTCGAGAAAAACGCTTCTAAAGTTTTGAAAAATTCCTGTAAAAAATCTAAGCTTTCAAATGACATGAAATTTGGAGTGGTGGTGTATTGGGGTCTCAAAGAGGTTATTGCCAATTTGGGAGTTATTTAGAATACAAACAATGGAGTATTTGACATTTTTGTTAGATAGTCCGTTTTGACACGAAATTGGTCACATTTGGTGGCCTCAACATTTTGGGTCAAACCGGACCAACTAAAACTTGGGCCCTTTTGACTCAAATTGTTTTGGTATTGCAAGGTCTATATTTTTGGGTAAAAACGGGATAACTTTCAGATAAATGGGTTTGATTCGAAATTTTTGTATGAGTATATAGAAATAAAATACGGTCAAAAGAGACCATGATGTGAAGTTAGATCACTAATATTTCCCTTACTGTTTTCAATCTGATTCACGCACATACGGAGTCAGTAAGAAACAAGGCACACATCTCAACTCTCACTGTGTAAGCTGTGGTTGTTTGGTCACATTCATACATTTAATTAAGTGCTGAAATGCAGTGCCTGCATTTGTGGGTGTACAAGCCACTGTGTGTGTATGTCATATGACACCAGCGTCAATATCCGCCTCTTCCAGATGAGGAATGATGCGAATGCACAGAGGTGGAATACTGGAAGGATTGTCTTCATATTTCTTCTGCAAAGGTGGATTCATCATACAGTTGTAAGTCGGGTTTTCTGGTTCGGAGTACAGTTGTAAGTAGTAGTTTAGAGAAAGCTCTTGAGTCTGCTGTGCGTAAGAGATGGTTCGCCCGCTTTGGCGTACAGACTATATAAAGGTGTGGTGCGGAAGGCACCGAGACAAAGACGGAGACCTTGATGGTGAATTGGGTCCAACACTTTCAGGTATGACGGTCTTGTAGCGCCATAAATCATGCATCCATAGTCTAACTTGGATCGGATCAGCGCTCTGTACAGATGTAGAAGCGTCTTCTTATGTGCGCCCCAATCCGTGTGCGCTACCACACGGAGGATGTTCATGGCTTTGAGGCACGAAGTTGTGCTCTAAAATTTAATTTTTGATCGAAGGTGACTCCTAGAAATTTTGCTTCAGTAACTGCTGGAAGTTTTGTCTTTTCGATGTAAATTTCGGGTTGAGGATAGAAACAACGAATATTGTGAAAATGAATTGACTGCGTTTTTGTTGAAGAGAACTTGAAGCCGTTGTCATCTGCCCACTGATGGATTTTATTGACACCCAACTGGAGCTGGCGTTGAACGCCTGCATACGTTTTCCCAGTGGCGTAAAGACCAAAATCATCAACAAACAGCGAGTTGTCAGATCCTTGGCGAACAGATTTTACGACGTCGTTTATTTTGATGCTGAACAAAGCAGGAGACAAGATGCTGACCCATCTCCTGCTCGTGGATGTCTGATAGAGTGGTACCAACGCGGACTTGGAACGTTCGTTCAGCCAGGAAATGTTGAATAAAAACAGGCAGATGACCACGAAAACCAAGCTGATGAAGGTCGGAAAGGATTCCATATTTCCATGTAGTGTCGTACGCCTTCTCCAGATCGAAAAAGATGGCGATGACATGCTGTTTGTTTAAGAATGCGTTGCGGATGGTTGACTCTAGACGGGCTAGATGATCAATAGTGGAATGATACTTGCGGAAGCCACATTGCTCTTTCGCTAGAAGACCGTCAGTCTCCAATTTCCACATAAGTCTGGCATTTATCATAGACGTGTCATGATTCTTCCCCTGGACTGGACCAGGTTCATTGCCAACTTTTAACACATCTGCTAGAAACTGGTCTCGAAATTCGGTTGACAGTCTACAGCCATATATGGACATCGGAGGCCTTTCCGCCTTCATGGAGAAAGGCTTTGGTTGTCCCTATTCCGAAACCCGGTAAAGATTTGTCTAATCCTTCTAACTACCGCCCTATAGCTTTGACCAGCTGCGTCTGCAAAGTCATGGAGAATTTTTTTTTAAAGGTTGTATACAGTTCTATGATAAGACTTGCTGTGACCAATGGAATGACTAATGAAGATGTGGGTGTTTTTTTTTATATTAGTTCAAAAACTGTCCCAAAAAATACATAATAACACGCAAAAGACCCCCCACTCCTTTCTGAAATGTACAAATATCAAATATACGAGTACATATGTTTTATAAGGCACAAGAATACTATCCACATCTGAAAATATTTTTTAGATTGAATTTTTTTTAACAGGTTAGAAGATTTGATTTGATTGATTTAATTTTAAGTCTGTTCACAGCAATGGTAATATTAGACAAAAGAGGTTAGAAGAAACATTCATCATGAAAGATTTTTCTATTCTGTACACATGTTCAAGTTTAGTTTAGTTGTTGGCAGTAGGTTTCTTTTTATCGGCTTGATTTTTAAGAGGGGAAAAGGCGAGGGGTGGATGGGTATTAGACCAGGCTAACACATTAACTGTAGTAGTGATGGTAGCTATGGACAATTTATGTTCGACTATGGTGCATAGATCGCATCATAAAACGGATCTCTCTCTCTCTCTCTCTCTCTCTCTCTCTCTCTCTCTCTCTCTCTCTCTCTCTCTCTCTCTCTCTCTCTCTCTCACACACACACACACACACACACACACACACACACACACACACACACACACACACACACACGCACACACACACACGCACACACACACACACATGCGCACACGCAATAAATTTATCAATTACAAGATAAGTTGTTTTTATGGATGGTATTGTTCCACGAGGTTGTAGAACTTGTTACTCCAACCTTCACAGAGGTTCAAGTCTTAGTTTTCTTCTTTATTGCTCCAGGGTCGGTATTCTCGTCGAGATGCTAAGTGACTTAGCATACTAATATCTTAATAGCTCATGCTAAAGTCGAAATTTCCTTATCTTAAAAAAAGTGCTATCTTATTCTTTATCCCCCCCCCCCCCCCCCCCCCCCCCCCCCCCCCCCCTTAAATGTTCGCTTTGAAAAGTTTTCACTGAATCAAGCAACATTCTGCCATTCTCGGGAAAGGGAAAGGGGTAGGATCAGCCTA
>JAGGCT020003797.1:0-2500 GCA_017654935.2 Phymorhynchus buccinoides
TACACAATGTGCAGAAGATAAAACCAGAGTATGAACATATGTACAAAGAATTCCATGACACATTAGGTTACAATTTATCAAACAAATATGTTTTCAAATTATGTTTAAAAGCTAACTTTGAAGGGCATGATTTTAAAAAAAGATGGCAAGTTATTCCATGTACATCCTCCAGAGTATGTCAAGCTTGATTTGTACAAATTGTTATGGGGTTTTGGGAAAGAAAGCTTGTGAGTGTGTCTATTGTCATTGTTTGTAAAATTCCGCGTGATTTTTTTAGGAGCCAGCCCATTTACAACGTTGTACATGCATAGACATTTATTGAAAAAAAGTCTGTCTTTGAATGGAAGAATGTTCAAACGTTTATAATCATTTCCAGTTAGGCTATTTGATTTTAAAAGTATTAGTTTTACAGCTCTCTTGTGCAAACGATTTTTTTTTTAAAATTAGATTCACTACCATTATCCCATAAAGTGGAAGCATAATTGATAAGTGATAAAATATGAGCATGGAAAAATAGCTTTCTTGAGTGAAGATCCAAAAAATGCTTTATTTTTGCTAACTGGTAGATTCTACTAGAAATACGTTTTCCGAGTTCATTTAGGTGATTATGCCATGATATATCGTTGTCAATAATAACTCCTAGAACCTTGTGTGATGAAACTTCTTCTATTGTCTGGTCCTTGACATACAATGGAGGAAACATGGAATTCATCTTCTGCCTTTTCTGACGGGTGGCTATATACATACATTTAGTTTTCTTTGCATTTAGAGCCATGTGGTTTATTTATGTCCAATTTACCAGCCTGGCAATATTGCTTTGCAGGTCAACAACTAATTCGTTAGGGTTACCACTATTTGATTGTAAAGAAGTGTCGTCGGCGAACATCTCGTTACAACACTGAAGATATAAAGGTAAATCATTAATATAGATAGAGAAAAAGAGGGGTCCTAAAACTGACCCTTGAGGAACTCCATGCTTCAACAGGGTTAAGTTTGATCTTTTGGAATTGTTTTCAACAAGTTGTTTACGATTGGTTAGAAACGATGAAATAAAATTTAAAGATCCATCAGATAGGTTGTAATGAGTAAACTTTTTAAGAAGATGTGAGTGGCTGATGACATCAAAAGCTTTGGCGAAATCTATGAATAGTACGCCCGTGAATTCGTTATTATTTATGTTAGAAAGACATTTATCAATAAGCTGTATTAAAGATGTGTGGCAAGAGTGATTTACCCTAAAACCAGATTGATTTTCGTGTAATAAATCATACTGAGTCAGATGAGAGTACAAATGAGATTGTACATGCTTTTCTAAAGGTTTCGATATAATACTTAGGATTGAAATGGGTCTGTAGTTAGATGGAATGGCACGATCACCACTCTTGTATAATGGAATTACTTTAGCTAGCTTAAATCTTTGAGGGAAATGTTGTTTTTCTATGCATAAGTTATAGATATAGGTGAGCGAGTCCGCAATAGCGGATGTTGCGATGGCAGCAATTTTTAATATCTTACCATCAATTCCATCCAAATCACGGGTTCCAGATGGTTTAGAATGTAATAATAATTTCAATACATCGTTAATTGAAATGAATGGTATTGTGAAAGACGACTGGATGTGTTTTGACTGACAGAATTCTTGAAGCATTTGTAAATCGTTTTCATCTGTTTTATCATTCACTATAATATCATTAGCCACGTTTGCAAAGTGTATGTTTAGATCATCTGCTGAAATATCTTTTACTGGATCTTGCTTTTTATAATTTCTATTCGTAAGCTTGTTAATGGCATTCCATATTGATTTAGAGTTTTGTGAGCTACATATTAAATTTTGGTAATATTTCATCTCTGCTTTCCGTTTCATTGAGTTTATTTTGTTTCTTAATACTCTAAATTCTTTTTCATTGGTTTTATCGAAATTATCTCGCTTGTATCTGGCATCATCAATCTCCTTATTGATCCAGGGTGGTTTGATTGAATGTTTAACCCTTTTCTTTACAAAAGGAGCGTGTCTGTTATATACGGAAACGAAGGTATCTATCCAAAAATCAACAGCATCATCGACATTCCTAATTTGGTAGACGTAATCTAATCCTGAGTTAAGCAAATCATTTATGAAGGCATTTTCGTCAAAATGGGTAAAACATCTATAATAGATTTCTTTATGTCCAGTTTTAGGAATTTTAACACCTTTTTTCAACCAGGTAATACAGACAGAAGAATGGTCACTACAACCGGTTGAAACAGAACAAGTTTCAACTATATTTGATTTAGTATTAACGTATACGTGATCTATTAGAGTTGCGGTGTTTTTTGTTATGCGTGTTGGGCGATCTATTATCTGCTCTAACCCATGAGTTGCATAAATATGAGGCCATTTAATATTAGGGACTATCAGATCTATGTTAAAGTCCCCTAGAAGAATAATTTCTTTGGAATCAAAGTTAGCTGCATCCATCATCAAATTATATCGATCAAACCAGTCAGCGGTCTCGGCTGG